>JAMPIV010021293.1:0-140051 GCA_024509875.1 Oreohelix idahoensis | reverse complement strand
TAACAGACTTCTCACCTGTTTTTTAGTCTTAGGGATTGAGATGTTAAGTATCTTACTAGTATTATGGTCCTCTGTCTTTAGGAAACCATGACCAACTCGGTGGCCTAGGAAAGAAATTTCGCTAAAACCAATATAGGCTTTAGAGGGTTTCGCTGTCAGGTTGTGCTCACGCAAAGTAGACAGCAATTCATCTAGCCCTGAATAGTGATCTATCATCTCATCCAACTCTTTCTCGACCTGTGCTTGAAAATGTATAGGTATAGGATAAGGTCTAACCCTAATAGGAGTATGGTCAGTTAGAACAATGTCATGTTCAATGACATGCGTTTGTCCAGGGATGTCAGTGAGTACATCCTGAAATGTTTGCAACATAGTTGAAACTTGTCGCTGTTCTCCTAGAGACAAATCAGGAGAGACAGTAACGTTCTTCCATGATTCACTGGAATGAAGTGGGATCATTGGAAGAGGAAGATTTACATCTGAAAAAACTTGTTTCCTCATCCTGTATCACGGACAGTGATGAGTAATGACCATGTTGTACTGGAGAATTGTCCGTTGCTTGGAAAATGGGTTGCAAATAATCCGGACGTTCATGGAATTCAGTAAGCATATTGATGTGGAAGGTTTTATGCTTCCCATCAATATCGACAATATAGTCGACATCGGAAATTTTTGATATTATATCGTACGGACCTTTCCAAGAAATAAGTAATCTGTTTTCCCTACAAGGTAGTAATACAAATGCTTTGTCACCAGGACAAAGTTGTCGTAAGCATCTCTTCTTATTGGCAAATTGCCTTGCCTTCTGTTTCGCAAATTCAGAAGAAGAAGTTGCTAATTTGCATGCTTCGATAATTTTTTGTCTCAACGCGATGACATATTCGTAGGATGACTTTGTGTCATCGTCAATATTGTCAGATGTAATGAGATCGTGAAGCAACGACATAGGGCCACGCGGACGCGCGCCAAAGACGAGTTCAAAGGGAGAAAATCCTGTATGTTCATTGGGTACCTCTCTGTAAGCGAAGAGGGCCGCAGGTAAAACTCTGTCCCAGTCTTGAGGATGATCCTCAGTTATCTTCCCCAGTAAGTTTTTAAGTGTTCTATTAAGGCGTTCGACCATACCATTAGACATTGGATGGTAGATACTACTTAAAGATCTATCTATCTGCAGAGTAGACATTACTTGAGACATGGTATCTGATATTAGTTGGGTGCCATGATCTGACAATATCTCTCCGGGGAACCCCAGACGAGAAAATATAAGCCAAAGAGCATCTGCAATATCAGCAGTAGTAATGCTCTTCAGAGGAATAGCCTCTGGCCAACGTGTGCACATATCAACACACGTCAAGATAAACTGATGTCCTCTGGCAGACTTGATCTTAAATGGACCAAAAATGTCTATGGCCATTTTTTGAAACGGCCGAATAGGAATGTCCGCCGCCTGAATGGGTGCAGCATGCCGTGGACCTTTGGATTTAACCTCCTGACATACTTTACAAGATCGACAATAAATCCGTATGTCCTTGTTTACCAATGGCCAAAAGAAAGCCGCAAGGACTCTTGACTTAGTACGGGAAAAACGCATGTGTCCAGCACACTGAGAGTCGTGAGCGTGCTGCAAAATTTTAACTCTCAAATTCTTGGGAACCAGGATTTGAGAATGACTTGACGTAATGGAGTCTTGAACCATACGTACAAGTACGCCATTCTTCTTTGTAATCCACGATTTACGACTTGTGTCTTTATTCGGATCACCTTTAGTTGCAAGAATAAAGAATTTCTTCAGAGTGGGATCATCTTCTTGCTGTTTTATAAACGAGTCACGAGAAATTACCAAGGGATTATCTTGGTTATGCACTTCATTATCTTCAGTAGATGAAGTTTGAGGCATATTAAGAGCCTGAGCTCTAGTGACTACAGCGTTAGCAATCTGCATGTTTTGCCTTTCCCACGTGGAAATTTATTGCGGAGTGCATTCTTTGACTCCATGAATGCGACCGATGATGAGGTCAGCGATCGGATTCGGAAGAAGACATGCGTGTACATCTCCTGTAAAGAAAGGAGTAGCAATCCTAATGATAGCAGTAGAGTATTTCTCTAATGTGCCGCCAAATGTTACACATTTGACTACTTGTCCAGTGGCGCGGGAAGGATCTACGAGTGACTGCCTAACACCAATTGTGGTGCATCCAGAATCAAATAGCACAGAGACTGGATTGTTATTCACTAAACCCTTATGTAAGACAAGAGAACCTCTTCCATCATGCGCGACTGATGCCGGAAGAGCAGGAAGAGGATGGCCACAGCTTAAAGTAGACACTGTGGTTGGCTCAAATAACGTTTTGCATTGGGGGCACTGAGATGCTCTCCCAAAATCAAAAGCGGCACATGCCATATTACTAGCATCATTATTATCTTTACTCTGTTTATAGGCTTCATGGGACTCTTGTTGTGCAGAGTTTGCCTGAAAATGTGGTTTATGTCTTTTGTTTTGAGATCTACCTCGGTTATTATCACCTCTGTAGTTATTGTTACCTCTATTGTAACCCCTATTTGGGTTTGAGTCATAGTTCCCTTGGTTACCATTATCATATTCATTATAATGAGTATCTCTGTAATTATGATCTTGTTGACTCCAAGACGGATAACCCTGATAGTTTCTATCATTACTTCCTCTACGGAAATTCCTATAATTATGACCACCCCTGTGTCGAGAGCTATCAGCTCGTCTCCAGTTCTTTGAAGAAGAACCCTGAAATGATTGGTTACCTTGGTTTTGATAACTATTATGGTTACCTTTTTTATCAAATCTGTTTTGAGGTCCCTGAAATCTGTGTGAATAATTGGGATTGTATGGTGTTGCTGAAGCAACTGACATACTCTCCTTAATCTTAGTGTTGCCAAAAGTCACGTCGGGGTGTGCAGTGACATATTGGGAACAATATTCTTCCATTTCTTTTAGAGATTTGGGTTTACGCTCATGTATAAATTCAAGGAAAGGTTTGTTCACACATGACATAATCTTATCTCTGAGCAACAAATCCATAAGTCCTTCATACGTTTTTTCTGTTTTGGAAAGCTCAATCCAACGATCAACTGTGAGACGTGCCTTTGCAGTGAATTCTGAGAATTCTACACCCGTCTCAGGCACCATCGTTTTAAATAAAAGGCGATAGCCTTCCTCACTTAGCTGATATTTTTTTTATCAAAGCCGCCCTAATGACATCATAATTATCCTTATCTGCTTCTCCTACAAGGCATAATCTAGTCAAAGATTCACCTTTCAAGTTTTCTGATAATTGATTAGCGTATTGTGATTTATCCACATTATGTGTACGACAAGAACGTTCAAATCTATCCAGCCAGAATGTAATATCGTCACTGGACTGATTGAACGGTGGAACCTTAACCTTGTAAGTAGAAGGTTTACCATTACCACTAGATGCCTGATTAACATTACTCATACTTGTCAATCTCAATTTCTCTAACTCAAATTCATGTTCTCTTATTGCTTTTTTCTCTTCAGCATCTAATCTTTTTTGTTCAGCATCCCTGTCTAATCTTTTTTGTTCAGCTTCCCTGTCTAATCTTTTTTGTTCAGCTTCCCTGTCTAATCTTTTTTGTTCAGCTTCACTGTCTAATCTTTTTTGTTCAGCTTCCCTGTCTAATCTTTTTTGTTCAGCTTCACTGTCTAATCTTTTTTGTTCAGCTTCACTGTCTAATCTTTTTTTGTTCCGCAGCAGCTTCTCTTTCTAATTTTTTTTGTTCAGCTTCAAATCTCCTTTCCTCCACCTGCATCTGCAATTTCTTTTGTTCAGCAGCAGCCTCAGCTTCTCTTTCTAATCTTTTCTCTTCCGCCATAGCTTTTCTTTCTTCTGCAGCTAATGCTTTGTCATATTGAGCAACAGCCCATTGTTCTAATTGTTGACCAGTCTTATCAAGGGCTTTCCCTTGTGTAATGAAGTATTCTAATGTAGACATGATGTCTAACAATAATACTAATCACCTGAACCAAAAATAATACCACAAGTTCTCAATGACTTGATTAATCAGTATACTATCCCAATATCTGTGGGTCACAAGCCTTTAATAAGGTCTTGTATAATAGTAATAATAATCAGGTACTGGTTTATACCATAATCCAAGTGCAGTGCACAGGCAATTGTGTCTTATGAAATATACCTATATAAAACATATGTCAACCAACAGAATACATAAAGTACAAATAGGACTGACAATACAAGAACGTTTGAAGAAATCAAAATAAATCAAATAGGGAAATCAATGAAAATAATCACTGAGTCTGCAAAGAATAACAACACAAATGACGTCACAATATATGAATATAAATTGTGAATAGAACTGAAAGATAGAAAAGGTTAGACCAACAAATTACAAACAAATTAAAACAAAACTAAAGAACAAAGAAATATTACAAAAATAACAATAATTACAGACTTCACAGCTAACACAAAAGCAACAGTTGTCGCAGCAAATTTTTAATCAAGAAAATTGCACCTATAGAAAACGCCCACAACGGACCCTCTATGACGTGGGATATTCTGTTGTGAGGACGCCGCCCAACCTTAAACACAACCCGCTGACATAGAAACTAACATACTATACAAACAAATAACATGTAAACATAAATATATATAAATTATGTGTATGATAGTATGTGTTGCAAAATAGGCTCAGTTTTACAGTAATGGCAAAGTTATTTTTATGAAAATAAACAAACTGCCACTTTATTCAATTAAACATTCTGGCCTTAAATGTTAAAGTTCATATACAGAAAACAAGAAGATCCATCGATGAAAATAGGACTTCTTAGTTCACTAATACTGTCTTCCTGTTAATATTACAAGAATTGATCCAACTGTTCCGTGAAACTCTGTAATGTCTAATGTAAAAATGTCAACAACGCTGACCTACATACTGCATTCACTTGACAGGTCACGTGACGAAGAGTTGACAAATAGCAAACCAATACTGCAAGTGTGTCGTATCAGCCACAGGAAACGGTCTGGTATCGGTACTCTGTTGACTTCTGAACTTCTGCGAGGTCAAACCCAGAAAGCTGGTCCACCAGTTGATAAAGTGGTTATTTTATTCCCGTTAATGATATCCACCAAAAGGATAAATATAAGTGGATGGAAGCAGACATCATCATCATCAGTTGATAAGATCTCTATGGTGTTGTTTGCTCCACTGTAGTGTATGGAATGTCAACTTGACCTACGCAGTGGTGTGTAGACATGGATTGAGTGTATAATGTGCGAATGATAATAAGGGTTCGTGGTGTTGACAAATGTTCTTTTCTCACACTCATGTATGGCTGGAAGTCATCGACACCAACGACTGTGTACCTTTACTAAAGTTTAATTGGACGTACACACTCGACAGCACAGATAGTGACAAATCACAGGTTGGCATAATACATCATGGTACAGTGGATAACTGGTCTTGCAATGTTATGTTACATGGGCACTCATGTAGAATAATATTATAATGGACTGTCAGTAGCCAAGCACCCAGTATTGCCCATATATATATATCAACTGAGTTTACTGACAAAGCACGTCAGATTATAAACAATATCCAAGATGGCTTCTACCTAATCTCGTCTAGCGAAGATTCTTTAACATAAGGTTCAGCACAGTTTTTTCATATAATAATATTGAACCGCTAGCAATGGGTTCTCATGTGTAGCAGTGATCTCTGGACTAATCAAGCGATAATACGGGCATCCCTTTTCTCTTCTTGAAAGTCACTACATGTTTGGTTCCAAGATGGCTTCACTCGTGAGCTGTCACTCACGTTTGGATACAGATAATGAATCTGTCCTAAAGTTAGTCATTCATTAAAACATTTCATTGCTCTGTAGATTTGATCATGAACAATTGACTGCATTCTACAGGATATAGTGCTGCTAGGAATCGAAGTCGTTTTCATCGAGTCAAATATATTCTCTTAGACATTCAAATCGTACCTATCGAAAATGGTGGCTTCGTACGAGAGTTCATAAGAGTGTCTATTATTACCTTGGTATCCGAAATATGATTCTGCCATTCCTTGGCAATACGAATAAACCCTGGGGTAAAGCATACACGATAGGTCTAGACGACTATCACTTTCCCCACAAATACTGAGATCACTTTTTCCCCGGCGACAAGCCGACATAGAAGACACAGTCCCTATCAGGACGAAGCCAAATCACACCACACTCTAGCGACACATCCGCCGAATAGCCTTTGACCTCTCTAGAGACAACAGAACATATAGTTCGACTTAGATATGTAAAGATATACAGATATAAGACAGACTCGTCCTACTCAGACAAACAATACACATAAATTCAGGCCATAGATATTCTGAAGCAAGAACAATCTATTACTACCCAAACAAAGAATAAATCGCAGAAAACTGGATTTATCCGCGGAGTTCGATCGAAAGAGCCGACACAACTTTCAAGGGAAGTAACTCAATAATGACTTTTCCTTAAGCACTATTTTGTTTACAAAATATTTGCGAACATAACAAGTATACCAATGTATAATATTGTAAGATATCAAAGACTGCACGTAACACCATCAAAATTGTGATGTCTCTTCTTTTTACTTTATCCATAATTTCCTGTAGTTTAGTATAAAATGCTTCTTTCACAGACTCTTCTTTGTCATTAGTTGGTGCATAACATTGGATGACATTTACATGAATTTTCTTATTAGCTGTTTTGAAAGAAGCTGTTATTATTCTGGGTCCAACAGCTTCCCATTCAATTAGTGCTTTCTGTGCTTCTTTAGATAACATAAGAGCTACCCCTTCACTGTGGTGTGAACTTTCGTCTTCATGTCCTGAGGACAGCACCAATTCACCTGTGATGAGTTTCTTCCTGTCTACCCCCTTCCACTTTGTTTCACACATTCCCAGAACCTCGATTTTGTATTCCCTCATTTCTGCTGCTACTTGCGCCACTTTCCCTTGTTCGTTTAATGTCCGAACATTCCAGGTGCCAAATCTGGAAGTTCTCCTAGAAGAAAGAAGGTTAGTCAGCAACACAGACTCCTTTCGGCTTTCTCTGTGTTGCATCATACGCCTCCCCGCGAGAGGACCTTCCCCTGTCTTGGATGGCTGTGTTTTATTTTCTTTATTTGACTTGTCCATATTTGTTGAAGTTTTTTGTGGTTTAAATTTTTTTACAGGATGGTGTAACCGGCCCCATGCCCAACCCTCCTTAGTCGCTTTTTACGACATGCTTGGTAGGGGACAGTGTTACTATTCATTGCTCCCCTTTCGGGCCCCGGAAACACACGGGTGATATATATGTATATATATATATATATATATATATATACATATATATATATATATATATATATATATATATATATTTCAATTAATTAATTAGATTGTGCGTTAGGAAGTGTGTAGATGTGTTTTGAACTACTGTGTAATTTCTGGACGCAAAACCCAAGCCAGTAAATATTAAAATAAATTGAGAATGGTAGCGAAAGTGTGTCTATAGTTTTAGAACAGTGTTTAAAGAATTATTTCTTGAAGGAATGGACCACACACCAAGAACGAAGGAAAGAATGAAAGGAATTACTTTAGTGTATTGATTGAGATATTATTTAGTATGTTACACAAGATCTAATAAATGTATGGAGGCGAATCATGGACAGATGGCTCCAACTAAGGAATTGGAGAAATTATATTCAAAGTAAACTGGATTGTGTTATTACTGATATATTATGTCCTATGCGTCTGCTAGCACATTGTCGGAAAACTGTCTCTCATCCCTACATATGTAATAGATGGATAATGAAAGACAATATAGTAGTTAATCAAATATGTTTCAGGTTATATCCTGTCGTTCAAGTACACATTAAAGAGTCAGCCACTACTGAAAGAAACTAGAGGTGCAAGCGCCCTTGTTGTTCACAGGGACAGCCACCCAGTATCCACTGCCTGGAGGAATTTCATTTGACCTTTCCTTCCATGTCAGAAGAGTGACCGGCTTCAATATAACAGATAAGTGGCCACACAAGGCTACTGTTCAGAGTATCCCAGTAACACCACTTTTGCAGACAGTAATATCAAATGATGACATATGTTTGGGCATAGTTATAGCCAGTGTAGACAATCATCCAATAACTGTGTAATAAAATGGTTCTTAAGATATAAATGTTCTACAACCCGAGGGGGTTCAACCAAGAGAGAAGAACTTTCTACAACTTTTAGAGACTTTAGATACTATTGGAACAATTTATAAGTGATTTTATTTATTTACGGTTGTAATCTAATTTTGAGTTTCGTGATTTTCACAGAGAAAAGAAAGCTTGTATAAAATAAATTGTCAATATTTACCAGCAGACTTAATTAAATTATTTAAGTTAAGTTACAGTTCTTGTTGGTAGATAGTTTAGTTAATACCCCTAGCAGAGCTAATAATATAATCATAGGAGGATCATTATCTCTGTCATGTCTGTCTCCAATTGTCGTCGCCGTCAGTTCTTTATCCCTCTACCTCTCTTGTCTTGGCGATTCCAGAGCAATGATTGCATTGAACAGCTTTCAACAGTTTTCCCTAAGGTGTATCATCTACATCATCATCATTGTCTTCTTCGGAACTCTTGTTCCACTGGCACTTGTCTGGTTCTTGTCATCACTTTCACATTGGTGACCTTGACATCAGTTCCACATTGGTGACCTTGCTGATAATGACAAGTTTGTTGTCTGTGGTTGTTGAAGGGTGAGAGACTTCTGGGCAACGCCGGGTACTTATAAATAATACTGGAGTAGAACTGTGGTGGTTCAGTAAAGATGGTAAACGTGCTGTTATGATAGGAGAACTGATAAGGCATATCAGTATTCGTCGGGATTACAGGTGGCCGATCAGGTGTGTGGGTGTACAGACATCAAGAACGCGAATGCATGTAGTTCTAACGTAAGTCAACAATAGTCACACACACCAACACACATGTGGGAGTCAGGAAAAGGTTATAACTTCTGATCGTTCTACACTGTTTTTAATATTCTACAGTCACGAGGACATCACTAGGTACATAGTCACAGTTTACAGCACTCAGCAAAATAGAATACCTCTCATGGACACCAAATCCGTAGGTGATTAAGTACATAGCATAAAAATCCAAGCACCACAGCTGTATAAGTACGGCTGTTTATAATGCTAAAGTTTCCTGGGCCAAATTATCCCTACAACAAAGGGAACAGCCTATTTTGCAGTACAATAAAGTCTGATTCGTCAGACTCAACATAACTCCTGGGAGAAAAACTCCTTCCCTATAATAATCTGTCGACCTTCACAAATCTCTCTCATCAGAGATATCAAACATAATGGCCTATCCAATGGCCCGAAAAATCTTTAGGAAGGTACATTCTGCAGAATATATTAAAGCCTTTCATATCCACGGCTTTATGAAATCATAGGAAATATCACAATCCTTTTTATCAAAACAATTCTCTATATCGGGGACACACTGACCATCATCAGTCCCTTCACTCAGCTAACTCAGCATTCGAATGTCACGATCCAAATACCCGCCTAAAAAAAACCCGCTCAGCGCGGAGTTTGCGCCTGAGATGAATTTCGTTCACCCATGTTCTGGACCATTCTGGAAAATACGCGAAGTTATTTTAAACACCTAAACAGCAAAACACGGCAGCTAACAACAATCCGGTCAGCATCTACAAAAATATTACTGATAAACTCCCCTTGACTAGAATTAGACCTTAACCCTTGCCATCAGTTCCACATTGGTAACCTTGCCATCAGTTCCACATTGGTGACCTTGTCATTAGTTCCACATTGGTGACCTTGTCATCAGTTCCACATTGGTGACATTGTCATCAATCAATCAATCAATACACTTTAGCTCCCCATGGAGCATAGGCTTTCAACAAACACATGCCAAGTCTTCCTGTCCTGTGCCATCCGCTCACGTTCTTTTCATGCTTTCCTCATCATTTTCACCTCTGTTTCCAGTTTTCTTCTCCATGTGTTTTTTGGTCTACCTCTGCCTCTCTTTCCCTGTGCATTCCACAACAAGAACTGCCTTGTAATGCTATCAACAGGTCTCCTCAATGTGTGTCCTATCCATCGCCAGCGTCTTCTTCTCAACTCTTGTTCCACTGGCACTTGTCTGGTTCTTGTAATCAATTCTACATTTGTGACTCTGTCATACCATTTCAGTCCTTCTATTCTACGCAAGCACCCGTTCATAAAAGTCTGTAGCTTTTTGGTTGTTGTTTTTGTTGCTCTCCATGTCTCAGAGCCATACAATAGGACTGACTTGACATTTGAGGTGAAGATTCTTATTTTCGTGTTGGACTTGATTTCTCTTGTTCTCCATATATTTCCCAATGCAATGAAAGCTCATCTTGCTTGTTGTATTCTTATTTTGATATCACTGTCTGTCCCTCCAACTTTGTCTATATTACTTCCAAGATATGTGTATGATTCTACATCTTTTAGTGGTGTTTCTTCAAATCCAACCTTGTTATCATTTCTTGCATGTATTCTCATAATCTTTGTCTTTTCCCTGTATATTTTCAGGCCCACTTGTTGTGACCTGTCATCGAGAATTTTCATTTTCTCTTGCATCTGATTATGGTTATGGGACAGAAGAGCCAAGTCATCTGCAAAATCCAGATCATCAAGCTGTTTAGTCAAATTCCACTGGATTCCATTGCTGTTGTGTGATGTCGATGTTTTCATGACCCAATTTATTGCTAGTAAGAAAAGAAATGGAGACAAGAGGCATCCTTGTCTCACTCCCGTTCTAATTCTAAGCGGTTCTGTAAGTTGTCCTTCATGAAGAACTCTGCATGTCATGTCTTATAGGTCTTCTTTATTAAGTTAATGGTGTAACGAACAGTTTTAGTGTAAGGGGAAGTAAACTGGAGTATGTTAGTAGTTGAAATAGATTTTGAGTTATAGCACTTAGTTGCTTGTTAGCTATCGAATTATTTAGAGAGTATCTCGTGATAGTTTCGAGAGACAGATTACAGACAGCGTGAAAAGCACTGATATAGTTATTCTGTATTGTTTTGAGTTGGGTGAGAGAAGCTCGCTGCTAGCCCGCAGATGATTGGTTGACTGAGTTGTGTTGACCGTGAAAAAGTCTCGTGTCTGCTTTTGAGCGGGACGAGTGTGTTATCTAGGGAGAGTGTTCCGGGCGTTTTCACCGGGTAGGAAGACAGTGTTTTTGGGAAGTGTGAAATGCCTGTACAGTGCTGAATTTAAAATGTCGACGGATTTTTTCGCTGTGGGTACAGCGTAGTATGAAACTGCAGTTTTGATGATTGTGGAAATGTTTATAACTGCAGTGTGCAGTCTTTAAAGGCCATTATCTCCTGTGTGAGGAGTCTTGATTAATAAGAGTACTTTAGACCATGAATCATGATAGCTCCTGTGAGAGGATTGTTATTGAGGATTCTTTATAGCGCTGAGTTTAATAAGAGTACTTTAGGCCATGAATCATGATAGCTCCTGTGAGAGGATTGTTATTGAGGATTCTTTATAGAGATGAGTTTAATAAGAGTACTTTAGGCCATGAATTATGATATCATTGTAGCTGCCGAGTGCGCAGTTATTATGTGGTACTTTATATCTTGTGTTGTGCTGTGAACGGTATTCTATGTGTATTTCATCAATGTGTTGTGACGTGAATAAACCCATATGAAATGTCACCAGTCGTTTACAACCATCCATGACTCTTGTGTACGTACCTGTGGTGTAAACGACTAAACCAACACACGCACTTAATATTACAAGTGTGACAGGGAACTTAACACGTATTTAGAAATAGCCCCGGAGTGGGCGTGGTCTATTTGTATCGAGAACCTGTGCATCGCATACCCGTAGACTTGAACACACATACCTTTGAAATATAACCCTATTTGCAACAGTGGTGTGCTAGTTTTATAGGATCTGACACCCGCGAAATTCGCGTGATATTAGTTCACAAGTGTTAGCATGTAGCCTGAGTGGCGTTAGTATATGAAAGACAGACATCACATTTGAGAGCTGTATCCAGGCCCAAGGAAAACTTATTCAGTATCAGTTAAACTGGGAACTGTTAACTCAAGTCGCAAGTCGCAACTCGCAAGTCAAGAAATTTTTTACTCAAGATTATGAGATGTCATGATATACAGTGGCGTCTGTATACCAGTACAAGTAATCATCTGGCAGTATGAACGAGCGGTGTACCTCCTTTCAACGAAATTGACAGACGGTGACCCATTTCCTGCTTTCCTGTGCGGTGTGTTAGCACGTAGCGTGCTGAATCGAGGACCTGAGCGGAATCGAGTGTGTCAAGTTCCAATGCCTTTCTGTTGTCGATTGTTTTACCATTGAACTTTGTGATATCCAGGGTGTTAACGGAAAGGAACAGAAGAATTTTCATTCAAGATAAGTAGTTATGTTTGTGGTGTGAACTGTGTCGCCTTAACTATGTCAACGAGCCTTCCTGTGCTTTGCATCTCCTATACTGTTGAAATCTGTTGTTTTTGTTGTCTAATTCTATATAGACATATTATTAGGATTTAGTATTGATGCTAAGTATTGATGGTTGTATGATATAGGTTGACTTCCCTCAGATGGAAGAGGAATTGATGATACAAAGTTATGAATAATATTTTTGGTATACATACTGAACTGTGTGAAATGGAAGGGTAATTGTCAGAACTTCTTGAAACATAAACTTGCGACATTAATAATTATACTGATATAGATATATAGTTAACTGAGTGATTGAATCACCATGGATTTTGATAATAATCCTGCAGATATAAGGCCTATGTTGGAGAGTGCATTGTTAATAGGTAGAGATGAAAAGGGATTGAGAGGTCCAAGACTTGGAGTATGGATCATGGACGATTTGTTGGTTAATGTGTCAGTATCCCTAAAGTTATTTTGCTGAACATAACTTTAAGCTTCTTTGTAATTCAATAATGGCTAAGGATTTGATTGATTTGCTACAGCACCTTCGTGTGTTTTTACAACAGTATATTGAACTTGAACACGGACAGATAATGCAAAATATATTCAAGATAATCCACAACGGTATTCCTGATGAGCAGAAAAAGGAATTAGGAAGTGAGAAACAAATAAAAGTCAACAAACAGAGTGCCCTACGGGAAAGGGACAATTGTTTAAAAGTTACTACTGAAGTGAGTAAACTACACGAAACAGTCTCTAAACTCGCAAATGAGTTAGATAAGTCAAACACGGAACTTACTAAAGTACATGCGGCGTTAGATGCAGCATTGAACAAGAACAAAGAGTTGGAAATTCGCGTGAAAGACAAAGATGACGAAGTTGGTAATCTCAGACAGGAAGTTCAAGAGAAAAAAAGAAATGTATGACATATTAAAGATTGAGAGCAATGTTCGTGAAGAGACTTACATAAATATGCTTCATGAGGTGTTGGAGGATAATGATATTATCAGTTGCCAACTGAAAGAAAAGAAAGACATACATGACAAATTAAAAGTTCAGGATAAGAAATGTGAGAAATTAGGTAATGAAACATGTCAAACTAGAGCAAATAAAGAAAAGGATGAGAAAGACAAATTAGAAGAGTTAACGACTGAGAGAGAGGAGATGATTAAAATTGAGAGATTGTTAACAGAGGAGAGAAGTAAAGTTTTGACATTTGACAAATTAAATAGGAAATTAAGTGAAGAAATTTCACAAAAAAATGTTGAAATTGCAGAAAGTACAAAAAGGGTGGAGGGTCTACTCGATGTTATGTTAAATAGCGGAATATGGTCTTCTGTAAATGTGGACAATGCTAGACAGAAAGTTGTTTGCCAACAGGTTAAAAAGATCCAGCCCTATACAATCTGTGCTGATAGAAAGATTAGATGTGATAGACAAATATCTTTTCGAGGAAAATATAACTTTCGAAGGTCTTTTGATTCTGCTTCCAATAGCAACGAATCTTGGCGGAAGTGTAATATAGAGAATGATAAGGTAACAGTCAGTCCTGAGAGATTTCAAGCTAAAAGCCCAAAGATTAAACGAGTAACTGATTTTGGAAGTTCTCATAAGATGATAACAAGGGATAAAGTTATAAGTAGTGGTTCCAAGGATGAAACCCATTATAGTCGTAACGATAAAGATACTTATAGATCTGCAGATGATACTGCAAACAAGCATATTGTCAAAGAAAAGAATGGAAAGAGTTTTTGTAGGAGAGATGTTTCTAAGGTTAGAAAGTACCAAGGAAATTCATATGATAATAATTTTCCTTCTCAGAGAGATAAGAGACAAGTTAGTGTATCTCAACAGTTTAATTCTCAGAATTTTGAAAATAATGGTACAGACAAATACAAGAAGAGTTTTCAGTCGTGCAATAATTTTTCTGACAGATTTTTTGTGCGGAGTAGAAACGTTAATCATAACAAGTCTAACTGGGATTATAGACATAATAATAGTCTCAAACAAAGAGGAAATGATGATAAATATTTTGATCAAACGACGAATAATAAGAGCAATTATGCTAATTTTGCTCGACATGAGCCTAGAAGCATTGTTATTAAGCAAAGTAGCAATGATAATGATGTCACAAATACTACTGCTTGTTATGTTTCTGATTTTGAAAGAGCAGCACGTTGTTGTGAACTTAAACGAAGAGTCGATGACATCGTGGGGTGACCAGATTTCCACACGGACCACAGTGCGGGGTAATTGTTTGTTTAACCTCTCCGTTGTTCGTAGTAAATTTCACCATTCATTAAAATGGAATTTTCATTTGTATTTTTTGAACAGAGGCGACTTCTTGATATGGGTCAGCGCTCCTGTTTACGTTAACGGCTGTTTACGGTAGCGGCAAGAATATAGGTCAACATTGTGCCCGAGCGAGTGTTTTCTCAAGCAGAACATATCAGCGTGCTAACCATGATTCGACGTTTTACCCCTAGTGTTTATGAGATGTCGGCAAGACCTATGAAGATTTTTTTTTTGCGTTTGATTTTTGTTTTGTTTGTTTATTAGGACAGTAGATGTTAATGTATTCTATTGCATAGATCATTATTTTTTTTTTTTTTTTTTTTCTTAACCAGCGGCCTTTGGGCTTTCAGCCCTTCGGCCCAATGACATGTCATTGCGAGGCTGGGGAACCTGAGGACTTTCCTTCCAACCCGGTCAGGAGCTTCGCTCCTTCCCATCCACGGAGGGTTTATCACAGGAGCCGTTCAGGCTATTCAGTCAAATTTCCGGCCGTAAACATTTCTTCAAACGCCGACGCCCGGGTTTGAACCATGAACACCTGGTCGCCAGTACAACGCCGAAGCCATTACACCAGCGCGGCTCCCCATAGATCATTATAGGTTGTTATACTATGATCATCATCTTTACGCATCATTTGATGTCTATTGTTTTTTTATATGTATGACTGTTTTAATTATAAATTAGTTCATTTCGATGCTATTTTTATACTATTGTGTTTTGGATAATATGTAGTGTGTTAGATGGTAGTGACGTGTTGTTTACTATTCATGAATGCAATGAGCAGATTTATATTTAACCTTACTGGTTACAAACTTATACCTATTTTTTATACTCGGGTGTAGAACTTGAAGTTTTTTTTGGTTTTGTTTTACAGATGTGTTGGGTAGAATAGTTTTGTACATGATGAGTTTGTTAGCCCTATGCACATACTCATTAGTTGTAATGTTACAATAATTACTTTTAATATATCAGGTGGAGATAGATATAAATTATTAACTGAATAACACTGTAGCTAAGCTGAACGTGATTGTCAGCCGGAAATATTTAAAAGTTTAAATTGAACTGTATAGAGATAACACTGTCGTAGATTTCCGATAGGAGAATTAAGACTAGGTTTGGTCCCTTCTGAATAGGTTTGAATAGGTGATAGACTCAGTGAGAGTTAGTGAAAGGTAATAGAATTTCCACACACGTGAGATGATAGATTTGATATAGTGGCTGTCTCTGAAAGCGAAAAGAATTCTTCTCTCTCTCACCTATCTTCTACAACAGTTGTTACAGCGTCAGACAGACTACACCAATATACATATTACGTATATTTCTATCACTCACAGGCACGCACATACACGTGACGACAGGTAAACACACAGACGTGGGAAAACTATAACAATGATATATATATTTATCTAGAACGAGCTGACCAAACACGATTATCAAGTTCAAGAGCGATTTTATTATCAGGAAAAATCGGCTCACAACATCAAAGAAAGTACATCGAGGAAAATACATATACACATAGTCATAAAAAATCAAGGAAATGTTGCAAGGATGATAGCCCCGTTATAGTGTTAACTCTAGGTTTATCCCGGCCCCGTTAAGAGAACAGATGATGGCGCCAGAGTCACAGATGCATAGGGTTTGAGTCTAAGAGTTTTTCTTTGTTTTATCTCGTAATTATATGCACAGAGTTTGAAAAAAAAATCTGATTTAACCTAAGACAAAAACACAAGAACTCTAGCCTTAGCAACAAATTATGCAGATTGAAAAAAAACAAATAGGACAGCAACAGGGTGTCAAAGATATAATAGTGAAAAATATCACTCAAACCAGCGTACACTCATTCATTCCGCCATGGCTTCTCACACTAGTACTCACGACTTTGCTTGCTGCCTCTTGGAACACCTTGATTTTAGATTTTCACACAGACTCAAAAAAAATGCAGTCTTCTGCCAAGAAGTCCCCAGTTCCAAAAGACTTATCTAACTTGGAGTCTCCGGGAACGACTACTTGGGTATGCAAATTTGTTCAAATGTCTGATTAAGTCACCTAACAATTATTCCAGGCGCGGGAGTTAGCAGAGCACAGTGTCAATAGCGTAGGTTCAAAAAAAAAATGATGAATGTCAGGTCGGTGCCTTCCCTCAGTATAGGATTCACTTTAGTCACACCACAGATTTGTCCACAAGATATAATCTAGTCGGGAAATGATTGTTAATATTCACGCCACCAGGCAGCAAATTATATAGAGTTTCTAGAAGAAATTAAGTGCTGGCTCCAAGGTCCAGTATTTATCATTACAGTCTTTGAAAACCCGTTATAGGGATCTTAGTAGTTCTGTCTAACTTGCACCGTCAGATCAGTGTTACTTGAGAAAACCCACGTGGTTCAAAATAAGGACTGTCTATTTCTTCACAAGTATGGAAACTACTACTAGGTGCTGGTAAAGTTAGGGTCACCCCAAAACTTTCACTGTGTGGAGGAAAAATAACACATATAATATAATAAACAGAATCTGTACTGGTTTAAACTTACATTTTAAACTTGCAAGCAGAGAGCTTTGCTTATCATTTAAACTTCCCGTGACGTAAGTTATATTTAAAAATCAGCAATCCTCATGAATTTAGGAACACGTGCGTATCCCGTCATCATTCATGAGGCTGGATTCTAGAGTTTATACGTTAGTTTAGAAAAATACACTCGACTGAGTATTAGCAGTTAAATTAAATTCATAAATAGCTACAATTGCCGTTATAAGCTAGAAATTAAATTTTCTACTGCTTTCCACTGAATGCTTCCCTAGAAAATATAATAGCCTACCACTTTATCTCTCTTCTGCGCTAAAGAAATAGGTTAAAAATGAATTAAGCGATTTAACACTTTAACACTCACAAAATCTATATATCTATCATATTAATTACCTCAACCACAGAATTACAGGTAGTCGCACAACTTAAGAATAAAAATGCTGAAAATATTTCTGGAAGTCTAGAAGTTCGACAAATTGCCGAAACAAACTGAGACCTTCGCTAACAGCTATTCTGTTTTCGAGCGACCTATCTACTGTGGAGTCTATGAGCGAGAATGAAATTAAAGTTTCAAACTTGGCCAATATCTTAAAATCAGACAAAGGGCCCAAACTATTTCGCCACGCGAAATTATCTCCCCTACTCCCAACATTTACGTCCGCTTAACGCGTGTCGTAACTGTCACCTACTGACCACGATGTACGCGTGTCAGTTTCAAATCCCAGACAGCCTGACTCCATTGCCCAAGTGAGCGCCGTGTCAGTTTGGGATTTTCCAGACAGATGTCTGGATACTGACCGGTGCAGATGTAAAGTATCACACCTCACCGGGACTAATGCCGAGAAGAAGCTCGCGCGCTCGGTGAGAATGTAGACGATTTGCTACGTCCTATGTTCAGCGAACCGACTTATCACGCCTTCTGACGCCCTGCAGCCCTGACATCTACGTAATATCGTCCTAGCGCGATTCTCAGTTTAAGAGAAAGGAAAAACAGGTAAAGTTTGCGAATTATATGAAAATAATATTCGCAAAACGAATGGATGAAAAATATACAGGAAAAATGAAATACAGAGATAATAAAAGAGAGAATTTATGTGAAAGAATAGGAAGAAGATGTAGGAAATTAAATGAATATAAAACCTACGTGACAGAGCCTCCCCCCTTTAAGATATGGAAGCACTCCATGTCTACGTTATGGAGTTTAATTTCCTATAACCGTAGCTTCGGGGTGTCTGTCCTCTTCCCTCTCATCTTCCCCCTCCATCTCTGTCCAATTCCTACTCAAGTCCACTCCTCAAAGTTTCCTTCCCCCGGAATGTCTCCCATGCACGCTTGAAAGAGCGTCGCCGCTTCTGACATTTTTGAAAGATTTCCTGTGATAGCGGTGGAATATCCCTGCCACTATCATCATCTTCGTCAGTTTTGGCGATCGTCAGGAGATGGTCGGAGGTTGGCACTGGTTTTTCCAAGTATCTCTTTAAGAGATTTAAATGGAAAACCTTCTCCTTTCCTTCAATAGAGATCTGGTAGTTAGCCTTAGAAATCTTTTTCAGGACGGTAAACGGCCCTTGCCATCCGATCTTCAGTTGGTTGTTCTCAGTAGGGAGTAACACCAAAACTTTCTCTCCTGCTTCCAGTTCTCTCTCTTCCGCGACTTTCCTGTATCGGTTAGCGTGCTTGGTGCGTGCTCGCTTAAAGTTAGTCGTTGCTAGGTCCCACCCTAGTTTCAACCGTTCCTTTAAAACCGACACATATTTACTGGCTGAGACAACTGTCTCATCAGCCTTCTCGTCTGTCAGAGACTGAAGTAAGGCTTCAAGCGGGCCCTTAATGGGTCTGCCGAATAAAAGTGTAGCTGGCGGAAATCCTGTGGAAGTATGAGGAGATTCTCTGTAGCCAAATAATGCTGCAGGAATACAGAGATCCCAATCTTCAGGTTTCACTTGTGCCAGCTTACTTAGCATCATGGTGAGGTTTCCATTAGCACGTTCCACGAGCCCATTTCCCGCCGGAGTATATGGCTTAGTGTGGATGTGTTGGGTCCTCAAGATCTTAACGATCTCATCCATCAACAGGTTTCGGTATGGAGATCCATTATCCGTCAACACTTGCTGAGGGAATCCCAACCGAGTGAAAATCTGCACGAGGGCTTCTGCGACATGCTTGGCATCTGCGCATGTTAGCGGGATAGCTTCTGCCCATAAAGTGCATGTATCGACTAAGGTCAGGATGAACCTGTTCCTTCTTTTAGTCCTTTCGAAAGGCCCTAAAATGTCGATCACAACCCGTTCGAATGGTGTTCCCATTATTGGCATTTCACCCATGTGGACTGGGGGGGTCCGTTGCTTGGGTGGTACACGTTGGCACTGGGCACAGGATTTGACATATCTGATAATATCAGTATTCACTCCAGGCCACCAATAATGAGTGGTTATACGTTGGTTTGTGGCGTTCTGTCCCATATGTCCGCTAAAGGGAAGAGAGTGCCCCATTTCTAGGATTTGGCTTCTGTACTGTTTCGGTACTAGGAGCTGGTTGTAACCTTGGTCAGGCTTGCCCGTTCTCCGATAAAGTACGCCATCCTCAGAAAAAATGTCCCCGTGCTGTTTGGGTTCCTTAGCCATGGGCAGTTTCCTAAAGCAGGGTGCCAAAGTAGGGTCCTTGTATTGCGCTTCTTTAAGTTCCATAGGTAACAAATTTGGCGCAGGCTCCCGTTCCTTTTTGGTTTGCCCTCTTGTAGTTACTGCTGCCACAATCGGCTCTTCCGGTTTCCCAATACACACGTATCTCCCGCCAAGTATGACTGGGTAGATGGGATCATCCATAACAGCCGCTTTGATCACACCTCTGACAAAGTCAGAGTGTATCTCCACCAATGCGATGGGAAGCGCTGTAGGTGCATCACTCTTACGAACTCCACAAAGTTTGACGGTCTCTCCTGTCTCTTGACCGGGTTTGACCAGGTTCCTGGCAACAATGCAATCATAAGAAAGCCCCGTGTCAAATAAGCAAGAAGTTTGAGAACCGTTCAAAGTAACAGTACCTCGCGTTGAGGGTCTATCCCCAACAGGTTGGGAATCACTGTCAATAGTTCCGCCTTGCGAGACTGTCAATAAGCATCCGATGCGTTTCGGCTCGGTGTGCTCGGTCTGATCATATGTCCCGTGCTCGGGGGTTCTCCCTTTGCCACCTTGTCCTTTCTGGCTACGCTGCCATGTAGGGCGGTCGGGTTGATCAGACTGTTTGGGGTGGTTGGGGTACTTGTTCTTGTAGAACTTGGATTTTTCAGGAGGGGGGTTTTGAGGTCCAGTTTCTCTGTGGTTATTTTGGTTAGAAGCCTGAGAAGATTTCTCTAGGTTATGTTTTCGAAAATGCTCCTCTGTCGGTTTCCGCTTTGTGGCCGGTAGTTCAGCCAGCGCATTGTGATAACGCTCAGACTTTTCCAAAATGTCTTCAAGTTTTTCTGCCCCCTGCTCAGCGAGAAATCTCCGGGTATCAGCAGACAAAGTGTTCTTTATTTGTTCAGTTAGAACAAGTTCCTCAAGACCTTCATAGGTAGAGGGGAGCTGCGAAAGCTCAAGGCACTTTGTTAGATATCCCTTAAGACGAGATGAGAACTGGTGAAAAGTTTCAGAATTCTCTTTCCGGCTGTTGCGAAACAGTTGCAAAAACTTGCGAGCGTTCATTTCAAAGCGCTCCAGTAACGCTTTCTTCAACACATCGTAGTCGTCTTGTTGGCTACTTTCCAGCTTAGAATAAACATCATAAGCAGAACCTTTTAGGGCCTGGGAAAGTTTCATATTCCAACGCGACCTCTCTAACCCGTACAGAGTTGCAATTTTCTCAAATTTTTCTAACCATGTGTCAATCTTCTCATTTGGACAAGGAAAAGATTCAAGAGTGAAAGACATAGCATTTAGTTGAAGAGATTGAGTGTTAGCAGGGTCAGTTAAGGAGGAGTGAGGAGAAGACTCTCCATTGCTGGAGGTAGAGGCAGCACCACGGCTTTGGAACTCTAGAGTCTTAAGCGCCAGCTCATGCTGTCTCTGTTTCTCTTTTTCCTCAAGCTGTCTCTCCTCCCTCTCCTTCTCGTGCTGTCTCTCCTTCTCCTTTTCCTCATGCTGCATCCTGCGAATTTCCATTTCCTCGTCCATCTTCTTCTGCTGTAATAGACGGTCTGCTCTTTCCCTCTCTCTAGCTTCTGCTTCTTTCCTCTTGAGTTCTTCTTTTTCCTCTTTAGCTTCAGCTGCTTTCCTCTCCGCATCATATCTCTCAAGTTCGTCTCTGACAAATGCTTTCGCTTCTTCTCCTTCCAGTCCCTCCTCTCTCGCTTCGTCCCTGAGAAGTTGTCTAAGCTTTGCCCTCTCGGCCATATTATGTCAGTGACTGAGACACGTGGAGATAGAAAATAGGAAAAAGAATAACCTGGTTCCTACCACTTACGAGAAAAAAATTCCAAAAATCAAAAGATGATATCCTTAACCCTGGGATACCTCCTCCAAAATAAAATCTAACTATCGCTGCTATTATCGGCAATAAAGCACTCAATGCAAAACACGACTACGCCAAATAAATGGTAGTTAAGATTACAACTGAAAAATAAGTTGCTACAGTGGAAAAGCAAAAGAATATTGCAAAAATTAAAGAGAAAAATAATCCCTTAATTTTTAAAAATCCACTATAAGTTCGCCCCTGAAGTCAGATCGGGTAAGGGAGGGAATTAATCTGGACAAAAAAGTCCGAAACACACTCCTTAACTTAGTTCAAACGCCGTTCTGCCTCAGTACCCAGTGAATGTTATACACTCACCACTTTACCAGCATTTAGTATTACAATCAGCAGTTAACATATATCCCGACAAATCAACCTGTAACCAAAATGTATATTATTCAAAGATGCTGTGGAAAAAAAAACTTATTAGTTTGTGTGGTCAGCACGCTCTTAAACAGATCGTTAGTCTAGGGGGTAATTTTTTTTAAAAGATACACAGTCACAAGACATCACACTCTTACTCTATATCAGAATATAGAATCTTAAGTTCAAAATCCAGATAGACGAGTCCACGTTTGTCGTACTCGTCTTCCTATTCTAAGTTCAAAGACCGGAAACGAGCCCTCATTTGTCGTACTCGTCTTCCTATTCTAAGTTCAAAGACCGGAAACGAGCCCTCATTTGTCGTACTCGTCTTCCTATTCTAAGTTCAAAAATCCGTCGGACGAGAACCCATTTGTCGTAGATTTCCGATAGGAGAATTAAGACTAGGTTTGGTCCCTTCTGAATAGGTTTGAATAGGTGATAGACTCAGTGAGAGTTAGTGAAAGGTAATAGAATTTCCACACACGTGAGATGATAGATTTGATATAGTGGCTGTCTCTGAAAGCGAAAAGAATTCTTCTCTCTCTCACCTATCTTCTACAACAGTTGTTACAGCGTCAGACAGACTACACCAATATACATATTACGTATATTTCTATCACTCACAGGCACGCACATACACGTGACGACAGGTAAACACACAGACGTGGGAAAACTATAACAATGATATATATATTTATCTAGAACGAGCTGACCAAACACGATTATCAAGTTCAAGAGCGATTTTATTATCAGGAAAAATCGGCTCACAACATCAAAGAAAGTACATCGAGGAAAATACATATACACATAGTCATAAAAAATCAAGGAAATGTTGCAAGGATGATAGCCCCGTTATAGTGTTAACTCTAGGTTTATCCCGGCCCCGTTAAGAGAACAGATGATGGCGCCAGAGTCACAGATACATAGGGTTTGAGTCTAAGAGTTTTTCTTTGTTTTATCTCGTAATTATATGCACAGAGTTTGAAAAAAAAATCTGATTTAACCTAAGACAAAAACACAAGAACTCTAGCCTTAGCAACAAATTATGCAGATTGAAAAAAACAAATAGGACAGCAACAGGGTGTCAAAGATATAATAGTGAAAAATATCACTCAAACCAGCGTACACTCATTCATTCCGCCATGGCTTCTCACACTAGTACTCACGACTTTGCTTGCTGCCTCTTGGAACACCTTGATTTTAGATTTTCACACAGACTCAAAAAAAATGCAGTCTTCTGCCAAGAAGTCCCCAGTTCCAAAAGACTTATCTAACTTGGAGTCTCCGGGAACGACTACTTGGGTATGCAAATTTGTTCAAATGTCTGATTAAGTCACCTAACAATTATTCCAGGCGCGGGAGTTAGCAGAGCACAGTGTCAATAGCGTAGGTTCAAAAAAAAAAAATGATGAATGTCAGGTCGGTGCCTTCCCTCAGTATAGGATTCACTTTAGTCACACCACAGATTTGTCCACAAGATATAATCTAGTCGGGAAATGATTGTTAATATTCACGCCACCAGGCAGCAAATTATATAGAGTTTCTAGAAGAAATTAAGTGCTGGCTCCAAGGTCCAGTATTTATCATTACAGTCTTTGAAAACCCGTTATAGGGATCTTAGTAGTTCTGTCTAACTTGCACCGTCAGATCAGTGTTACTTGAGAAAACCCACGTGGTTCAAAATAAGGACTGTCTATTTCTTCACAAGTATGGAAACTACTACTAGGTGCTGGTAAAGTTAGGGTCACCCCAAAACTTTCACTGTGTGGAGGAAAAATAACACATATAATATAATAAACAGAATCTGTACTGGTTAAAACTTACATTTAAACTTGCAAGCAGAGAGCTTTGCTTATCATTTAAACTTCCCGTGACGTAAGTTATATTTAAAAATCAGCAATCCTCATGAATTTAGGAACACGTGCGTATCCCGTCATCATTCATGAGGCTGGATTCTAGAGTTTATACGTTAGTTTAGAAAAATACACTCGACTGAGTATTAGCAGTTAAATTAAATTCATAAATAGCTACAATTGCCGTTATAAGCTAGAAATTAAATTTTCTACTGCTTTCCACTGAATGCTTCCCTAGAAAATATAATAGCCTACCACTTTATCTCTCTTCTGCGCTAAAGAAATAGGTTAAAAATGAATTAAGCGATTTAACACTTTAACACTCACAAAATCTATATATCTATCATATTAATTACCTCAACCACAGAATTACAGGTAGTCGCACAACTTAAGAATAAAAATGCTGAAAATATTTCTGGAAGTCTAGAAGTTCGACAAATTGCCGAAACAAACTGAGACCTTCCTAACAGCTATTCTGTTTTTTCGAGCGACCTATCTACTGTGGAGTCTATGAGCGAGAATGAAATTAAAGTTTCAAACTTGGCCAATATCTTAAAATCAGACAAAGGGCCCAAACTATTTCGCCACGCGAAATTATCTCCCCTACTCCCAACATTTACGTCCGCTTAACGCGTGTCGTAACTGTCACCTACTGACCACGATGTACGCGTGTCAGTTTCAAATCCCAGACAGCCTGACTCCATTGCCCAAGTGAGCGCCGTGTCAGTTTGGGATTTTCCAGACAGATGTCTGGATACTGACCGGTGCAGATGTAAAGTATCACACCTCACCGGGACTAATGCCGAGAAGAAGCTCGCGCGCTCGGTGAGAATGTAGACGATTTGCTACGTCCTATGTTCAGCGAACCGACTTATCACGCCTTCTGACGCCCTGCAGCCCTGACATCTACGTAATATCGTCCTAGCGCGATTCTCAGTTTAAGAGAAAGGAAAACAGGTAAAGTTTGCGAATTATATGAAAATAATATACGCAAAACGAATGGATGAAAAATATACAGGAAAAAAATGAAATACAGAGATAATAAAAGAGAGAATTTATGTGAAAGAATAGGAAGAAGATGTAGGAAATTAAATGAATATAAACCCTACGTGACAAACACTGACAAACAACATTTTTCTTTCTTATATAAGAATAAGTGTTCTTAGGTCAGTTTCTTGCGCTGATTTCAAATTTGAAATCCGTTTATCTCTATCACGTCGGGTTCTTAAGATATTTGTGAATAAATATATTTTTGGGAAACCGTTATTTTAAATCTTGGAAGCCAAATGCAGTTTGTTTGACTTGTGCAAATACATTGGCAGGTTGGTTACGAAAATCGCCGAAGCATAAGTCGATGCCTTTTGGAGTGCCAGTAATATGGCATGAACCGACAAATCACGCTACTGATTGTTACTTCTGCTTGACAAATATCTATGGTTTCACTTTTAAAACTAGAAAGTCTGTGGTTTATCCAAATATTGAATCGGTTTCGAAACCAGTGCCTCATGATCCAATCACGTATCCGATCCCAGTTCCACCAGAACAATATCCGTTGGACGTGAATGAACCATCAGAAAGAGATAGTTTACCTGCTTTAGAAACTAATTCTGACTCGGATTATATACCGGTGAATGATGGTGTTCACTTAATTAACCATTCAGAACTTTCAGATCTAATACGTGATCTCGCTCTCACCAAAGGACAAGCGGAATTACTCGGTTCGCGACTCAAAGAATGGAATCTTTTAGCGCCCAATACTCCGATATCTAAATTTCGTCATAGACACAGAGAACTTGTTCAATACTTTGAGATGGATGATGACATTTGCTATTGCAAAGATGTAAAAGGTCTAATGGTGCACCTCGGTCATGAGCACATAGTCAACGAATGGCGACTTTTCATCGACTCTTCCAAGACTAGTCTAAAAGCCGTGTTATTGCATAATGGAAATTTATTTTCATCAATTCCAGTCGCCTACTCTGTTCATATGAAAGAAACTTATGACAATATGGCTATACTTTTGGCAAAAATAAAGTACAATGACTACCAATGGCGGATTTGTGGAGACCTAAAGGTCATTGCAATTCTCACGGGCATGCAGACTGGGTATACTAAATTTTGTTGCTTCCTATGTGAATGGGACAGCCGCAACAGACAGGAACATTATGCAAGAAAGGTGTGGCCTATCAGGGATCGTATGCAGCTCGGGCATAAAAATGTAATACACGAGCCATTAGTTAACAAAGACAGCATCATTTTACCACCGTTACATATAAAGTTGGGGCTCATGAAGAATTTCGTAAAAGCGTTAGATAAAACGAGCAAAGCTTTCACTTATCTTCGAGAAAAGTTTCCGCAAATTAGCGATGCAAAGATAAAGGAAGGTATCTTTGTAGGACCTGAGATTAGGAAAGTTATTGCAGACAAACAATTCGAGAACTTGTTACATGGTAGTGAACTTCGTGCATGGATGGCATTCAAATCGATCGTCGATAACTTTCTGGGAAATCCCAAATCTGTCGAATATGTGCATATTGTTAAGCAGTGCATAGATGCAAACAGAATTATGGGCTGTAACATGTCCCTCAAAATCCATTTGCTCGATTCGCATCTTGACTTTTTCCCTGACAACCTTGGCGAAGTCAGCGATGAATATGGAGAACGACTCCATCAAGATATCGCCGTAATGGGGTCACGTTATCAAGGACGGTGGAGTGTGACCATGATTGCCGATTATTGTTGGATGCTTCATCGCGATGTACCACATGCCATTCACCGACGAAAGTCGACTGCAAAGAAATTCAAGCCTACATAACTGTTATACTTCTTGTACAAATGATGTTGTAATACTGTATGCGTTGTTAAAGAACTTCAATTGCGTATTTCTAGAGATCCCGACCTGATAGAGAAAAACGGTTTGCAGATTTAAAAACAGCGCATTAAAATTGACCAGAAAAACATAGAAATGTTAGAGAAAGAAAAAAAAATATTTTTTTTGTTAGCCAGTGTAATTAACAGCGGTTGCTGATATTGTTATTTGATTGAGAAATCTAGAGATCTGATTTAATCATTTGATTATCATACATTACGTTGTTTTCATATATTTGCAAACTTGTATTTTGGTAATAGTGTGTTTTTCTATGTGTTTCTCTGTGACGTTTTTTTAAAAAAAAAAAACTTACACGTGTTGTTTAGTGTTTGCTTAGATACAGGAATTGTTATATGTCTCTCATTTTTCTAAAGCTAGTTTTTTGTTAATTTGTTAATTATAGATTTGAATTAATTAAATTAAAATACTATTTTTATGTAACTTAGCATTACGAAATATTTTTGTACAGTATTTTTTGGAAAATATTTTTTCCAGACATTGTAATTTTTTATTTTTGTTTTTGTGTATGCCTAGCGTTTGACTATGTGCTATGTTTGATATGTAGAATAATGTTAGTTCTTTAAAGAAAGTTTTTTTTGTTTTTTTGGATGTTATGTTGTATTAGCGCTTGATTATGCGTTGGTCTTATAGCAATGCTATCACTTTTTTGTGTGGGGTTTGTAATTATTTTACATATAACAAATTGTTTGAATGTAATATTATTGTTTTTTCCTCATATTCTGATTTCATACTTACCTTTATTACGGATCATTTTTTCGTTTGCTTGATCTTGTCTTTTCTTGTACTATCGGTTGTTTCCTATTTAGTTGTGCTGTATTCACTTAACTTGGTTTTGTAATGCATTATTTTTGGTATGCTTAGTTGATTACATTGAATACTTCATTTTTACATGTCACTTAATGCTTATATTTTGGAGATATCTTATTTTAACTTAACTTAAGGTAATTCTTATACGCATGTGTTAGAGATTCATTGTCCTCTTAATCTTTTTTTGGTTTTGGGGAATGTATTTGTCAAAAAATTGATAGAATCAATTTTTTTCTCTGGGGGTGAGGTAAGATGTAACGAACAGTTTTAGTGTAAGGGGAAGTAAACTGGAGTATGTTAGTAGTTGAAATAGATTTTGAGTTATAGCACTTAGTTGCTTGTTAGCTATCGAATTATTTAGAGAGTATCTCGTGATAGTTTCGAGAGACAGATTACAGACAGCGTGAAAAGCGCTGATATAGTTATTCTGTATTGTTTTGAGTTGGGTGAGAGAAGCTCGCTGCTAGCCCGCAGATGATTGGTTGACTGAGTTGTGTTGACCGTGAAAAAGTCTCGTGTCTGCTTTTGAGCGGGACGAGTGTGTTATCTAGGGAGAGTGTTCCGGGCGTTTTCACCGGGTAGGAAGACAGTGTTTTTGGGAAGTGTGAAATGCCTGTACAGTGCTGAATTTAAAATGTCGACGGATTTTTCGCTGTGGGTACAGCGTAGTATGAAACTGCAGTTTTGATGATTGTGGAAATGTTTATAACTGCAGTGTGCAGTCTTTAAAGGCCATTATCTCCTGTGTGAGGAGTCTTGATTAATAAGAGTACTTTAGGCCATGAATCATGATAGCTCCTGTGAGAGGATTGTTATTGAGGATTCTTTATAGCGCTGAGTTTAATAAGAGTACTTTAGGCCATGAATCATGATAGCTCCTGTGAGAGGATTGTTATTGAGAATTCTTTATAGAGATGAGTTTAATAAGAGTACTTTAGGCCATGAATTATGATATCATTGTAGCTGCCGAGTGCGCAGTTATTATGTGGTACTTTATATCTTGTGTTGTGCTGTGAACGGTATTCTATGTGTATTTCATCAATGTGTTGTGACGTGAATAAACCCATATGAAATGTCACCAGTCGTTTACAACCATCCATGACTCTTGTGTACGTACCTGTGGTGTAAACGACTAAACCAACACACGCACTTAATATTACAAGTGTGACAGGGAACTTAACACGTATTTAGAAATAGCCCCGGAGTGGGCGTGGTCTATTTGTATCGAGAACCTGTGCATCGCTTACCAGTAGACTTCTACAGTGTTTGCCTGTGTGGCGTATATGTAGGTATCAACTGTAGACATTACCAGATCCACAACACAACAGTAACGTTAGCAGATAATCAATATCCACCAAACCAATACGTTATCAGTGAAGCCCCATGACGTTTCACAAGACTTACGGCCATGACCTCCCGGATTTTCCTCTTGAAAAATAAACATTAATTTTAGGGGGGTGCAACAAATGGTCTTCATGGAAACTCCATAATGCCTCATTAATTTCCAAAGCGATTCTCTGTCTACACTGTCAAATGCCTTTTCATAGTCCACGAATCCGATGTATAGCGGTGAATTCCATTTCCGACTTTGTTCAACTATTATTCTCAATGTGGCCATGTGGTCTGTACAGGATCTATTTTGTCGAAAACCTGCTTGTTCATCTCTCAGTTGCTTGTCTATTGACTCTTTTAATCTCTCAATGATGATTCTGTTTAATACTTTTGCTGGCACTGATAGTAACATTATTCCTCTATAATGTGTGCACTCTTGTAAATTTCCCTTCTTAAGCAACTTGACCAGATAACCTTCCTTCCATTCTGCAGGTATTTTCTCTCTCTCTCTCCCAGACTTTGCCAAGTAGTTTGTATAATATCTCTGTAGAGGTATCAATATTTGCTTTGATGGCCTCTGCTGAAATGCAATCTGGACCAGCTGCTTTTCCATCTTTCAGAAGCTTTATGGCTTTCTTTATTTCTTCTCTACTTGGTCGTTCACAGCTGATTTGTAGCTCCTCTTCTGCTGGCTCGATGTCTGGGGGATTAGTTGGAGCTGGTCTATTGAGAAGTTCCTCAAAATGTTATGTCCATCTCTTCATTTGTTCTTGTATATTACTAAGCAATTTTCCATTCTTATCTTTTATGAGGCATGTGCTTGCTTATATTTCCCTGTTAGTTTCTTTGTGTTGTTGTACAGGTCCCTCATATTTCCTTTGGCTGCAGCTTCCTCTGCTTTCCTTGCCAAATCATCAATATATTTCATCTTGTCTCTTTTGATGTTTCTTCTTACTTCTTTGTTTGCTTCTATGTACACTTCATGAGCCTTGGCTTTGGAGCTTCTGGTTTTGCTTTTTTTTTAAATCTGCTTTCTTGTTTTTCCTGTCTTCTATCTTATTAATGGTTTCTGTTGTTATCCATGCTTTGATCTGATGTTCTCTTTTTCTCAGTACTTCTTCACATGTCTCGTTCCATATATGTTTTACTTGTTGCTAGTGGTCTTCCGTATCTGTTTCATCTTCCAGCTGTTGGAGTACCTGGTATTTGTCATACCATTTCAGTACTTTTATTCTTCACGTACTGGTTCGATTTCAAGTAGAGGGAATATAATTTAGGGTAATTTCTTTCAGAACTGGGGTCCTAATAATGTCTTACTCCCCCATGGTCTCCTGGGTAGTAAGATTAGATGTCTAGCTTTCTAGGATAAAAGCGAAAAAATAGGAGGCTCCTTACGCAAGTCGCGAACGTTAAAAATTCCCACAGCAGTTGAAATCGTAAAGACTAGGCCATAAGGCCGCTGCCTTGGCAAAGTTTTAAAAAATCAGAAACCTACCCACCACAAAAAATATTTATAGAATGTGTCTTTCTATATACACACACTGAATTTCTCTTCGGTGCTACGGAGTTCGTACACTGTGATCAGATCCTCCTTGTAGGATCTAAGGGAGGAGATCAGATCTGTGATGGTCTATCTTTATTGTACACGGACTATTCCATCAGTGCCCCGATCTCATCCTTTAGATCTCACAAGAAGGATCTCAGCACAGTGCACGAACACCGTAGCACCGGCGAGAATCCCAATGTGTGTATATAGGAATGACACATTCTATAAATATAGTTGTGATGGGTAGGTTTCCTAAATTCTTTTGTTTACATTTTGTCAGGGCAGCCTACCCTTTATGATTTCCAACCGCCGAGGGATTTTTAACGTGCGCAACTTACACATGGGACCTCCTATTTTTCGATGAAGAAGATACAGAAAGACTTTGAGGTGATGGCACGGCACAGAAAGACTTAGTATAAGTTTGTTGAAGGCTTTTGTTCCTTAGGAAGCTGAAAGGTGATGATGATGATGATTGCTTTAAACGGTAATAATAATTCTGTAAATAATATTTAAGAATTTAAAAATATGCGTACACTTGTGTGTAGCCGGGACCCGCAAGGGACGCAAAGTATAATAAGACAGGAGGAAACCTTCCATGAATTCTTTGTATAAGACGACTCAGGAGGGTTGGGGTATGGTGTGGTTTTGGGTTTAAGGACTATCTTCATTGCACACGGACAACTCGTAGCAAGACAAGACAAGACAAGTATAACTTACGACAAATTTGGCTTGGTTGTCAACAGTCCATAACTCCCCTTCACGGTTATACCTGCACCTGTGACATTCAAAGGCGTCGTAGTGCATGGACCGTTAGGCAAAAAGGATGTTTCTCCGAGCTCGGTATCCTGTAATTTAAATATTTGGTAAATAGTATAAGGTTGCCGGGTAAATTGTAAGACACAGGTATTAAGTTATAATGCAGTAAAATGTTCTGTGCCCCGTAAAGCTCTGGTGGCTTGAATAGACAAAAAAAAATTGGACTACCATAGCTGTGTATTCCCAGGCGTCTAATATGAGGTTGTGCAGGAGGTAGCATCATGTCAAACATATTGCCATGGCGACGACAGCTGCAGGAGCATATCATTGATTTGTGCACACTTCCTACAAGGGGACCTGCTAAAGTCGTGGTTCGATGCTCCGTTGTTGTTGTTTAACTAGGGCTGTTGAGCTTTTCGCTCTTTTGCAATCAATACCAAGTTGACGACTCCTTGGTATTTTCTACACTGAAGATCTAGGCTTTTCCTATAGCTTTTCTGCCATTCCGAAACGCGTTGAGATGAAGTCATGAGCTCCAGTGTCTGCAGCTTGGCTTGAATTTAAAGGATCATCACATCTGGTGCCAAGCTAGGAGGAATAAGCGTATGGTATACTGTACATTTCCAGCCCAATATGCAGAGTTAAAATACTGTGCTCTGGTTCTGGGTTTTTTCCCAATGAATTGTCACGTCCTACACAGAGCCACTTCTCAGCTCCCCCTGCCTATTATCTGTCCACAGTGAGATCCTCCTGTATGCAGCCAACCAGGTAATAGTCAGAGTTACGTCTAGTGTTCAAGTGACTACTCCAAGCTTAATGTGCAATGTTGAATTCTCAACATGTTTCACCACTGGGGGAATCCCTGGAAGTGTGTGGATGATTTTAAAAGTCAATAAGGGTGTAATTCGCCTCTCACACAGAGGTTAACATCCAAATCCACATACCATAACATTGTGCATAGCTGATGGTCATGCAAGGATGATTCCAAATATACCACATGCATTCAATGTTCTGTAAGTAGCGCAAAGGGTAATGATGATAATGATACTGTTCTGTGGCAATATAAAGCTGACCTATAGGCTACATAAAGCTGACATAAAGGCTACATAAAGCTGACGTATAGGCTACATAATGCTGACATATAGGCTACATAAAGCTGACCTATAGGCTACATAAAGCTGACCTATAGGCTACATAAAGCTGACATATAGGCTACATAAAGCTGACATATAGACTACATAAAGCTGACATATAGGCTACATAACGCTGACATATAGGCTACATAAAGCTGACATATAGGCTACATAAAGCTGACATATAGGCTACATAAAGCTGACATATAGACTACATAAAGCTGACATATAGGCTACATAAAGCTGACATATAGGCTACATAAAGCTGACCTATAAGCTACATAAAGCTGACCTATAGGCTACATAAAGCTGACATATAGGCTACATAAAGCTGACCTATAGGCTACATAAAGCTGACAAATAGGCTACATAAAGCTGACATATAGGCTACATAAAGCTGACCTATAGGCTACATAAATCTGACATATAGGCTACATGGTAATAACTCCATGCAGAAAATGTTCTTTCCGTAAAATGAAAAAAAAAGAAAGAAAGAAGGAAAACAAAAAGGTAGAGGTAATGCCAAAGAAAGTGCAGTTAGATCTCGACTTTCTTTACCATCGACATCTGATAATCTCATGAACTACTTTATGTTATCCATTTTAAGTACCGATGATATTTCCAGGAAGCGTTGACTGTCCGATACAGTTGGTAAAGATGCTTGTAAGTAAATTTCCAGACGCGTGAATGGGGTCTCAGCCAAACAGCTCGTGAGCGTCACCAGTCGCAGTAACTTCCACCAATTATAACTGACAATGGGGATTGTGCGTCCTTGAGGTGATAAACCTCAGCTGCTGCTTTTTTCTCCTGATGTTCATTTCAACGTGTCTTTTTCATTTCTTCTTGTTGTAAGAGTCTCTTTTCTTCAAATCGTTGGCGATGCCGTTGGAGGCGCCTCCGCTTCGTGCGATCAACAGCTTCGTCCTCCCATAATTCTGGATTTATATCCGGTGCCTTCATGTCTCTCTTACACATATCTTTTTACCCCAGCTGAGGTCGCCCTGCTATTCTTTTGCCATCTGCCAGTTCTCCAAAGAAACAAGTGTATTTGGGATGCGACCATCTTCCATGCGGCGAACAAGGCCAAGCCAGTGTGATCTGCGCAGTCTAAGCAGTTTACACATGGCTTGAAGTCTAGCGCTTTACAGCACATAGACATTTTTCACTTTGTCCTTCCATGAAATACCAAGGATGTGGCATATTGAGCCTTTTTTTCTTGCATACGTTGTCCAAGTTTCACCGCCAAATAAAAGCGTGCTGGTGAAGCAGGCTCAATATACCGCAGCTTCGGTCTTCATAATGAGTTTTGAGTTTTCCCAAACATGTGTTGTGAAGCGGGCAAAAATGGTTACAGCTTTGCTAATGCGGGTGTTAATTTCTGTATCCAGAGAGAATTTGACATTGATGGTATTACCCCTGGTATGTGAAGGGGTGCACCACTGGCAATTCACAACTATCGATGGCAATAACTGATGCTCCATTGACATTCTGGCCTAAAACATTTTACTTTTCTAGGTCCAGCTTTTTTATGAGATGGGTTGACCATTTTCTTTTGGCTTTTCAAACTCAATAGCAGACACGGGTACCCATTTACAACTGGGTAGACAGGAACGTGACGCTACCAGGCTTTGATCGCGGAACCTGGTAACTGTCCGGCGAACGAAAAGCGCTCCTACGTCGTATGTTGGAGCCCCACTTTACTGCAGATGGGGAATTAAGTGTAAAACGTTTACTTATACTAAGTCTCATCTTTCATTGCTTGCTACTTTAGGAATCCATAATTCAGTGCAGTGGCAAGTACTATTTTTTAAGCTTGGCAGATTGGAGCTTAATGCAAACTGGTTTTGAGCCTGGTCCCTTTGCAATGAGAAGCATGCCTCTTACCGCTTTTCCACTTAAACGCTTTACAAAATAAGACTGTTTTGTAATAGCCATCAATTGGCTATGTTATTACTCAATGCAAAATGTAATTTTAAAAAATACATTTCAATGGCAGGGTATTGGAAGTAGACCTTCATGGGCGTGTGACATACCCCTAAGTCATTATAAAGTCTCAAGACAGCTAGATACATTACAACACTGCCCGCCATAACATCAGATTACTGTTACTAATCTGACAGTGACATCCAGGCTAAACAAGAAGTGAGTTTTTAAAAATGGTCAAATATAATGATTTGGTTGGCGGAACTGAGATATGAGCGCTTCAGAGCAAAATTCGTTGTGCAGGAGAAGTTGTAAGATGGCTAATGGCCGACTCAGCGTATGATCTGCTGAAAGTATTGGGCCTAAAAGTTTGGGCGAATAAAAGAAGGAAAAAAGCGGTTCGACTTACTAGGACAAATGATAAAGAAAATTGCCTTCTATGCGGCCACAAGGCTTTCGTCGGGGAGATAAAGAAAGCGAGAACTAAAAAAGAGACACGATAAAATAAATAAAACATAGATGCACCCCGTAACACCTGTTATGCGTGGCTTACTGGTCGGTCAGGAATCGTGCAATGAAAGCACAAAATAGCTGCCGCTTCCAGATGTTGAAAGTAAATACTAATCTTTAAGTCCCAAAAGCCGATATATCGTACTTCCTTCTAGACCCATTTGGCCCGATCAACGTTAAATCGGCTTTCGTATCTTTTGCTCCTTTCTAGAGTTGTTTTCTAATTTTAACAACCCAAAACGTCATTTCTGACAGGAAGTATTTTCTTTTAAATACCTCTTGTATTTATGCATATGAACATCTTAAAAAAAAAATTTCCAAACAACAATAATAAAAAAGCACTGAGGTGGCCATTTTTGTTTGGGCCAAACCCAATGTTTTTCTTTGGACTGATAGAGTTAGCGAAGAAGGGACAGTCTGAAAGGACAGTCAAGAGCAAGGGACAACAAGGTCAAGAGCAATGGTACTTAAAAACTTTGCTAAACTGCAAAAGGAAAGGCATCGTTCTGGATGTGAAACAACCACAGTGAACTGTGGAATTCAGAGTTAAATCTGGTACTGTTTGTTCACTTTCTTTGGGTTTAAGACTGTATCAATTAGCCTAACTCAAGATTTGGTTTTTATTAAATGTCCGCCAATTTACATTCTTGGCATGCACTCTGTTAATCTTATTACATTACTAGGGTTATCCATTATGGTAACGCCTTTTTACTTCTCATTTTTAAGTATCATCAGCGTATCTTAAACTGTTTATAAAACTATTTTGATAAAATGTCCACCAATTTACATTCTTGGCATAACCTCTATGGATCTTATTAAATTTCTACTCTACTGAGAGAATAGGTCATGTAGCAACGCACATCCCTGCCTAATACCCAGTTTTATCTGCTAAAACATTTCTATTTGTTTGCCAGTTTCTATATCCGATGTTTTTCCACGGGCATGAATATTTCGTCACTTGCAAGAAAACGCAGACACAAATTATAAAGTAGGGAAAAATAAAGAATGCACAACTCTATGGCAATAGCAATATCGTGTTCTTGTAACTAATATTATAAAGCAGTCGTGTGTTGTAAAACGTTGCAGTGGAAGAGTGGTAGGAGCACGTGCTTCTCAGTGCAAAGAGACCAGGATCAAACCCAATCACGCGTCAAGCTCCAGCCTACCCAGATTCAAATAATAAAATTAAAGAGAGCGTAAATGATTATCAAAGAGCAGACAGAAAAAGAAATAAAAAAGTAACGAGGAAAGAACATTGATAATTTATCACATTTACACAAACGAAGCTTCATAGTTTACCGTGAAATCGCCATTTTTAGCCACGCCTTCGTTCCTGACTGAAAACCCCAATTGTTGATTGGTGGCTGTGTTGTTGATTTCACATGCGAAGTCGAATCCACCAATGAAAATCTAACCACGGTGTTTCTGGTTAAATCCGTAAAGCTAAAACAAAAGTCTTAAAACATGTAAATCTGAGTCTGAGCAAGTTATGTGTGGCTGTTACGACATGCATAGTATGAGTCACTTTCATAAAGGGACAAAACTGCAAGAAGATAGAAAGAAAACAAAATGATGGAGAGATAATTCTAATCTTGGAACAATGTACAAAATAGTCAATAAGACATAATTCGAGGATACAGAAATAATTATAATCTTGAAACTGTTTAAATAATAGCGAAAATGACATGGTACGAAGATTCAATTCAATACCCTTTAGCTCCCCAAGGAGCATAGGCCTTCAACAAACACATGCCAAGTCTTCCTGTCCTGTGCCATCCGCTCAAGTTCTTTCCATGTTTTCCACATCATTTTCACCTCTGTTTCCAGTTCTCTTCTCCATGTGTTTTTTTGTCTACCTCTGCCTCTCCTTCCCTGTGGATTCCAGAACAAGGACTGACTTGTAATGCTATCAACAGGTTTCCTCAATGTGTGTCCTATCCATCGCCAGCGTCTTCTTCTCAACTCTTATTCCACTGGCACTTGTTTGGTTCTTGTCATCAGTTCCACATTTGTGACTTTTTATATTCTTTATTTGACTTGTCCCTGTTTGTTGAAGTTTTGTGGTAAAAAGTTTTTTTACGGGATGGGGTAAACAGCCCCATGCCCAACCCTCCTTAGTCGCTTTTTACGACATGCCTGGTAGGGTACAGTGTTACTATTCTTTGCTCCCCTTTCGGGCCCCGGTAACACACGGGTGGTTGCAAACAGTTATAATGGTGAGACAGTTTTTAAAATAGCGAATATGACACAATACGAAGATAATAAAACAGGGTATTACGTTCATACAGGCAGTGGCGTCACTAGGGTTGGTGTCACCCAGTGCGGTAACTCATGGTGTCACCCCCTTGGACCTCCTCCCACACCAGACAATACATAATCCGTAGTTATGTTTTTTTGTACTAAATGTTACTCGTAAATCTTAATTCCCGTATATCACTGAATGTAATGGCAATAGTAGTGACATAAACAACTAGCAAAATTAAAAATACACATTTAAATTACAATATCACACGTACAGCCTAAATGTATTTACATTTACATAGTCTCATGTGGCTAAAGTGAAAACTCGGTAAGAAAACAATAGAATTCGAAGTAAAAGCGTAGGTATATTGATACAGTACATGCAAGCTAGGCTTACGAAAAATGTTTTTGTGGTTAAAACTAACTGCAGGGATATTTTTATAAAAAATAATAATTTTCTGCTGAAACACTGCACAACAATTTGATAAGACAGTCATTTTTGTGTCACCCCTCTGATGGTGTCACCCGGTGCGGTCCGAACCCCCCGCACCCACTTAGTGACGCCACTGGATACAGGACGTTCAACAATTTGATAGAAAATATAAAACGGAGACCATAATGTGTAAAAATAATGCATATTAGTTAACACAGTCGGGCTTTTCAGGCGGAGTAATATTCATTAAATCCACGCGAGGGTATGAGGTATTACGAGTCGGATTACAAGTGCCTATAATTGCGTGACGTCATATCGCCGCCTTTGTACTGCTTTATTCATTCGCCACCTCGACTTGATTTGAGAAAAAAAAAACGTGTTCAAATTGTCTTGCTAATTAGCAGAAATGAAGAAGATATCAAATTAAAATGAAATTTTGCGTGATAATCCAAACTGTAAACTATAGGATATTGTGTAGGATAATAGATTAAACCATAAGACGTTGATTTGTGATCTAAGGTCAATGTTTTTAGAAAGGGAAGATGGAATTAAGTAATACTTTGGGGCAGGATTGGCTAAGAGGTATGGCGCCTACCTCGAACTCTAGAGGTACCGGTTCGATTCCCAGTTAAGGGAATATAATTCATGGACTTTTTTTTTTTCAAAACCAGTGGTCCTCATGATTTCATATTCCCCCCTGGTCTCCTGGGTAGTGAGATCGGATGACTAGCCGTGTCAGATACTTGCGAAAAAATAGGAGGTCCCGTGTGCAAGTTGCGCACGTTAAAAATCCCACGGCAGGTGGAAATCGTAAAGAGTAGGCCTATGAGGCCGCTGCCCTGGAAAATTTAAAAATTAGAAACCTACCCACCATGAAAATATTTATAGAATGTGTGATTCATGTATATACTAACCATTGGGATTCTCGCCAGTGCTACGGAGTTCGTGCACTGTGCTTAGATCCTCCTTGTATGATCTAAGGAAAGGAGATCGGATCACTGATGCAGTTGTCCTTATATAATAAATATGGTTCTTAAAACCATAACCAAACCTGGTAGTACTGAGGCGACGATGTGTGAACGATTCCTTATGGCATTATAAAAATACACAAACTGCATCAAGCATTTTTATATTGCTGTTCAAATGTTACCTTTATATATATATATATATATATATATATATATATATATATATATATATATATATATATATATATATATATATATATATATATATATATATATTATATATATATATATATATATATTATATACTTTTTTTTTATTAATAATGAAGCCACTGTTGTCTAGAATATCAATGACAATCTCTCTCTCTGGACACACCTGTGCCCGCCTCACAACGCGTGTTTGAGGAAATTCCAAACTCACTACGAAGTCCAAAGCTGAGGTATATAAGGTCAGCGTCACCATCACACTTCATTATGACAGCGATACATGGACAACCTATGATAAACAAGAAAGAAGGACTCAATACCAGTCATCTACGGTGTCTACGCCACATTCTCGGCATTTCGTGGAAAGACAAAGTGACAAATGTCTAGCTGTTGTCACGTGCTGGTCTTCTGATCATGTACACACTGCTTAGACAGCGCAGACTACGCTGGTTTAGCCATATCCTACTCATGGAAGATGGTCACATCCCGAAATATATCTTCTACGGACAACTGGCAGATGACAAAAGATCAGTTGGGCCACCGCAGCTGAGGTTCAAAGACGTGTGCAAATGAGACATGAGGACACTGGACACAAACCCAGCAACATGGGAGGATGAAGCTGCCGATCGCACGAAACGGCGATGCTATCTACTGCGTCACCTTATTGTTATGACCCGCTGAAGTGGCCAGTATGGGACCGTGAGTTTTAATGATATTGAAGATTACTTAGAAAGTTACTGATGGATTATTAAATATTATTTCTGATGACTGGTCTTGGAGATTGAATAAATGGTGATGGGTGTTACTTTAATGGTCAAACTGTTCATGCGCCCACACAGAGCAAAACAGTTTCTTATATCACGCGAATGTCGAAATATCAAATTCTCTAAGACTAACATACCACTGCTACACACGAGATACTGTTAGTGAATTCAATCTGTTTGTTGACATAGATTTCGCCACCCAGGCTATTTATGGTCATGCGTTATCACTGTCACGACTACTGTTTTCCTACCGTGTTAAATGTTGCAGTGAGTGTGCGTGGGTACATTCACACGCCACAGATACGTACGTACGAGTCGTGGAACTACAGGTGACATATAACATAGTTTATTGTCACAATAAGTTCATATGAAATACACATAGTCAAACATAACTCACAACAAGAAAGTACTATAGTCACATCTCCACTTCTCATAATCATTAGCGCTCTACAACATCAACACTGGATCCTCTCAGCAACGGTCGGCATCACCGTGCTAATGTAATAAATAATGGCCTCCTTAAATATGCTTCATCAAAGACGTTCTCAACATTGGCGCTCTAATGTAACTATGGATCCTCTCAATAATAACAATGGCCTCCTCAAATATGCCTCATCAAAGACGCTCTCAACCTTAGCGCTTTAATGTAGATATGGAGCCTCTCAATAATAACAATGGCCTCCTCAAATCACCTCAATGGATCCGGTTAGCAAATGGACATCATCCTCGCCGTGCTAACAACATAAATAATAATACTCGTGGCAATTTCTCGCAAGACTGCACTCCCTGGCAGTTTGCAGTAATCTCGCCCTCATGGATCCTTACCTCTTCAAAATACTCACAAATATAATTCTCCAATAAACTCAGGAATTATAGGCCTACACAAATAATGGCCTCTATAACTTTTGCACTGCGTAGGCATACTCAAAACACACACTGTAGGGCCGACCTCTCCCGTCGGTACCCAAAACCAGACTGCTAATAGTTCACACACTAGTTCCGCCCCCAAAAAGACACGAGACTCGGCTGTTTAAAAAACTCAACTCAGTCTCGATAATTGCATGGGCTTGTCACACGAGCTTACTCACAGCTCAAGACAGTTCAGAGAAAACACCTTCACAATTAAACTGCCTAGCGTTCACACGCTTTTCTAACTTAACATCAGCTTAATCAAGCAACGTAACCCGCAATCGAATCTATTCGCTTAACATTTTCAAGATCACCTCCCCTTGCTAATATTTACTATGTATCAGTTGCCACACCGCCCGGGAAAAAAATGATTTATCATTTTTTTTTTAAATTTAAGTCCCAAAAATTTAGAGATAAATGAAATTATATTATATGGCTACCAAAAAATGTACCTATAAAAAAAATGTACCTATTAAAATAGTACATCTACCAGAAATATCAGCAATAAATGTAATATTACAACTAAAACATCAAACATAATCAATCAAATATCCCACTGAATGTTACCGATGTAAATTACAACAAAAGCATCAATCATAATACAAGCATATCAAAATTAATCTTAATACAACACCAAGCTAAGTACATTTAGTACAAGTAACAACCAATAGAAAGTGAAAGAACAAGATCAAGCAACAGAAGAATGATCTGTAGTAAAGGAAAGTAGGAAATCGGAAAATGAGAAACAATTAACAATAGCACAAGATAACCAATAAGAAAAACAATTTCATGTACAATAAATACAAATTTACCAAAATACTAGTTACATTATACTAAGTTATATAATTAACTCAAGAATACAACGAATGAAAGTATAAGTATTGAAAGAAGAAGTATACAAGTAGAATGAAGAGAAACGAAGATGTGATACGAAAGTATAAACAAGATATGAACACATATCGAAAAGACGACAAAAAGATAGAATGAAATGAAGAATAATCATTAAAGACGAATGGAAAGCAAAGGTATGAACGCATAGAAAGTCAATAACAATACACACTAGTAAATGTTTAAATCAGACAATATCTTTCAAAATTTAAATACAAACATGATTACAAGGCACAAAACAAAATGTCAAAGTATATCTATACTAACCCCATAAAAAGAATAATTCATAACTAAACAGAGTCTAATAAGTAATTTAACTAAATTACAAAAGTTATACTTAATTGAAAAAAAATTATAAACCTTACACAAACAAATAATAGCATTTGCTATAACTAAGTTTTGACCTAACGCACAATCAACCGCTAAATAATAAAAATACATCATAATATCAGATAAGACAAGTTTACAAAGAAGTAATATCCCTTTCAATCATAGGGCACACAAAAATAAATTACAATGCCAAAAAACAATTCTTTTCCCAAAATTACCATACAAAATATTTCAGAACGATAAGTTATCAAAAAATAAAATTATTATTTAAGTAATTCTAAGTCATAACTAATAAATTAACAATGAAATTAACTTTTAACAAAATGAGAGAAGCATAAAATATCTTATCTCTAGACAAACACTTAAATCAAAACATAGAAGTTTTTCTTTTTTTTTTCTTCAAAAAATACATTTGAAAAAAAAACACCTAAGAAAAATACGATGTCATCTGTATATCAACTTTCCAACATACAAACATAACATAATGTATTACAACAATCCATCTATATTGTTTAAACAAACAATAGTATCAGATGTGTCTATCAATTTTACAAAAAAGTTCAATTTAATTTATAAGTTAATTCTAACTAACAATAGCGTTAAGCTTCAGTGTTATTTAACTGTAAATTTATATCTTACTCAGCCTAGTATAAATCTAAAATGTAATGGAACAATAGGATATGAAAAAGTAGTCCTATAAAAATATCTTCAAAGTTTTTATAAAAAATATTTATCAAATTAATTTGTTGCAAAAATGTTGAAAAAATCTTATTATTTAAATTCTAGGTACTATGCTAGATAATTTTACAACATCATATTACACAACATAACTTACTTACTTACTTAGTCGTTCCCCTTCTACCGTGAGGTGTAGAGGTCTATCTTTTTGATTTTAGGCCACAATGCAACCCACGCCCCCTTTAGCTCTTTCAGATATGGGTACACCACTGTAGAGCAACGTGTGGCCATCGAGATCCATGACTCCTTGTCCTTTTTTCTTCGTTTCCGTTATAGCCAGGATTTCTAGTTTTGCTTTCCTCATCTCTTCCACCAGCTCCTCTTCCTTCCCATTTATACTTCTTGTGTTCCAAGTTCCATAAGTCGTAGTCCGTAGTCCGTTCCAGTTCGTCGCCTTTAGAATCAGTCCGGTTTTCTCTCTTGTAGTTCGCGTAATCATGATTTAAAGCAAACAGGTGATTGGCCTGTTGTGCCTTTGCATGGTGGAGGGGCTGCCTCCTTACAGCCTCCATGCAGGCCGCCCTCCTCCTTTTTCATCCGGGCTTGGGACCGGCATAACAATAAATTTATATAATTATCCTAACAATTACAGCTACAACCCGAAAAATGTACAGAAAAATGAGCACAGGTTTGACCCCGCTCACTGCATTTATCAAAAATTACACACAAATTATTACCCACACATATGTTACACACAATCAAAACATAATAGTATACAATTGCATAAAAAATTGGACTGGTACATTATCGAAACAATCACATACATGTTCTACAAAAAATATATATATATAGCAATCAAATGATGCATACAAATGAACATCATAATGTTTCAAAGAAATTACCAATATTTTAATACAACATCATATGATATATTATACACAGATACAATAACATGTACTATTCTAAAAAATAAATCAGCTGTAAAAAAAAAAATATTCCCGTCAATCTGTCAATAATTCTCGATCCTCCAAAAAGTGACTCGTCAGATGTATAGTGAGACGCTCATAGGTTCTGCTTGATAGATAATCCACATTCTTCACGAATAATGTCAACAAGTGCGCCAACTCATCACAACGTCGCACGCTACGAGACAATACAAATGAAAATTTCTATTAATCATCTGTTAGATTTAATAAGGAAAAACGGAAAATCAACTTTCACGTTTACCTATCCCTTGTGATGGAGTAGAGTCTTGGCCCCTTTTCACACACCTCAACAAGTCCTCCTTAAACGATGTAAACATCACAGAAGGATTAGCGACCACTTGACCGTAACGAAAGTTCATCCTTGTTGTAGGCTGAAAAAAATTACTACGTTCACAAGAACGAGATGACCTTTCGACACCACTAGTGTGACAATCAATAGTATTATTACTTTGCTTGTCAATAACTTTGCTCTCATGTGGAGCACAGCTAACCTGGTTACAATTTCTATAATTGCTGTTAAGAACATTGTTATTTGTTCTATTGACACAGTTGTACTGTTTTACATCCCAGTTAGCATAATTACAATTAGCATTTCCTCTTGGATAAAAATATCTACTAAATAGAAATGGTCTGTTATCAAAAAGTTTATTACCAGATTGACAAACTTTCACATAATTATTTCCATTATAATTTCTAATATTCTGAGAATCACGATGTTGTGATCTGTCAAATTGTTTCTTGTTTTCAAGCAAAGAAACATTACTATATGAAGAACTCCCTTGGTACATTTTAACCTCAGGGTTATATCTCCTATAAAAAGTGTTTTTCTCTTTGCCTGTGGCAGTGTGTTTAAGAAATGGGTCACACTGACTTGACTGGGTATGACCGAAAGATTTAACAATATCTTTATTGTTTTTCACAAAATATGTTTCCTTCCTGGAATAAGTAGTTCTATCTTTTTTCCCATCAGGGTTCTCAATTAATCCCTTGTTTGTTTTTAACATCTTAAATTGAAATTTATTATTAATTCTTTTGTTATCTACAGGGTTGTCTAATACTGTAGATTTTCCTTTGCTAGCTTGCCGCCTGGAAAAAATATCGCTAGAATCATCTTCATTGCGTTGAAAGTTATATTTCCCACGAAAAGACCTGCTTCCACTATTCTTGACTTTAGAATCAGCAAAAAGTGTATAGGACTTACTTTTTGCTTTTTGTCTATTACTGTCAACACTGACAGAAGACCACCTTTTTTTCTTTAAGAGAATGTCAAGTAGACCATCTATTCTCATTCTGGCTTCTGAAATTTGAATATCCTTAAGTGTAATCTGCTCACTTAATTTATTGTTTAAACTTTCAGCTCTTAAAACCTTGCAGCTTTCATCTGCTAGCATATTTTCAAACTTAGTGACTTTCTCTTTCTCAACCATCAATCAACTCTACTAATGTCTCTTTCTCATACTGTTCTTTATTTGCCCTCTCAATCTCACTATCATGGCTATTTTTAAGCCTATCGACCTTCTCTAGGGATATGGTATCCTTTTCTTTAATTTGGCGACCAAAAATCGCATTGTCATTTAACAAATCAATAAGTGTCTCATTACACAACTTCTCATATTTCTCAATCTGACCTTTTAGTTTTGCAGAAATCTCACTCTTCTCTTGAACTTCTTGAGTTAGATTTCTGACTTCACTATTCTTATCTTCTATCTGAGTTTCTAACTCTTTGATCTTACACAATGCTACACTCAATGCTGTTTGAGTACTAGCAAGTTCTGAGTTAGATTTACCTAAATCACTTGTTAGTTTAGACAATTTTTCCTGAAGTTTACTCTTTTCAGCAGTACATTCTATGAAACTTTCCCTTTGCTCTAGGGTACTCAGTTTTATGTCCAATTGCTTCTTTTCTTCTAGCCCCCTGTTCTGAATCCTCTCATCACATTCATGAATTAGCTTTTCATATATCAGTCTATTTATTTCAGACAGTCAGCTCACGGTCTCCAAATCCTAATATTTCACGGTATTTGTCATACTCCCACATTTTATAAGAGTTTCAACTAACTCAATCAATTACTGTACACCAACTTCTGTTATAGTACTTATATATAGCATACACTACCTATGCATCAACAGATTGTACAATCAATCGATATAATTATCGACAACACAACGACAATTATCAACAGAATAAGTGATGGATAGTATAGGCAGACTTGCTGAAAAGCAGAAAAGTGGCACAATCTACACAGAACAAAATCACTTATCTTAATATACTTCCGTCCCTTCCGCCAACACACCAGATATCACAAAGTTCTGCAGATAAAACCGTTCCAGCGCAGAAAGGTACACGAACTAGACTTTCTTCTCCTAAGGTTCTTGCCAAAGTGTAGAATGCGCTCAACACAGCATCAGCACACAAAAAATGCAGCACAGCAACCTCCGTGACTTTTGACTTGAGATAATCTGCAAACGACTCCTCAAAAACACTTCACATTTAGTTAAACTTGACTGTCTACCAACAACCTGTCAAATTCCCACTGTTATATTCTACCGTGTTGGACACAGTTAACCAACTAGGTCGAGGACTATGAAGCAATGCGAGGATACATAAGCCACGCCAACTTAGGGCTCTCCTATCACGCGAACTCCGTGGATTTCATGCCGTTAAATAAACTTGGCCCACCAAATGTTATGAAGGTTTTATGGACACCAGATATGTAATGGTGGGTTTTATGCTAGTGGTGAGAGTGTGGCAGATACGTGAGAAGCAAGACGCGTTTGGTTTGCCAGCATCTGTGCTTAAACTGTTCAGGAAATAATGTCCTATTCATATTGTTCCTTCGGAGATGATATATCTGTGGTGATTCTTAGGGCTTGGAAGCCTGTGAGTTATATGTTTATTTCCTGAAGTAAAGGTAATGACATTTTTTGACATTTATCGATATCTTTCGAGATTGACATTTTGTTTGTAGCCCGATTATAGGGGGGTCTACGCTATGAGAAGTTTTTCGTCAGCTCACGAGTCATGTTCGCTGTTACTGCATCGATGGATGCATGTCTTAAGAACTATCTGCCTGCTAAACTTTACTGCTTGTTCCAGATTTGATATCTTGGATAACTAAAGGAATTTGGAGGATTTTTGAGGACATTATTGGTACACTTCAGAAGACGTCCCTGTCTTGCTGAGGTTAGATTTAGAGATAGAGGATTTGATCTCCTATCATATTGATATCTTCCAGCTGTTATAGAAAGGGATGGAGATTTCCGCCTGAATACATTTACAGCTCTATGATGTACTGACTATGTTGCTGTAACAATGACTGTTTGATTGTACCTATGATGTACCTACTTGTTTATGTCTACGCATTTTCGTCAACGTGGCGTCTTCATTAAATAATATAAACGTCACAAGGATTTTACAACATTCATTGACTCCATACGTCGTGATTTGGTGTGGCGTTCCTGTTGGAACTGTACCTGTATGACTGTGCAACTATTTTACACATGTACACCAGTCCTAAATCTACACCATACTTTAAGTGCCAGCACTACCTGCCCTTGGCAACATAAGTTATATCATCACACAGCATTCGGACCTTCTACATATTTATCCACCAAATGTTATGACCCGCTGAAGTGGCCAGTATGGGACCGTGAGTTTTTATGATATTGAAGATTACTTAGAAAGTTACTGATGGATTATTAAATATTATTTCTGATGACTGGTCTTGGAGATTGAATAAATGGTGATGGGTGTTACTTTAATGGTCAAACTGTTCATGCGCCCACACAGAGCAGAAAAGTTTCTTATATCACGCGAATGTCGAAATATCAAATTCTCTAAGACTAACATACCACTGCTACACAGGAGATACTGTTAGTGAATTCAATCTGTTTGTTGACATAGATTTCGCCACCCAGGCTATTTATGGTCATGCGTTATCACTGTCACGACTACTGTTTTCCTACCGTGTTAAATGTTGCAGTGAGTGTGCGTGGGTACATTCACACGCCACAGATACGCACGTACGAGTCGTGGAACTACAGGTGACATATAACATAGTTTATTGTCACAATACGTTCATATGAAATACACATAGTCAAACATAACTCACAACAAGAAAGTACTATAGTCACATCTCCACTTCTCATAATCATTAGTGCTCTACAACATCAACACTGGATCCTCTCAGCAACGGTCGGCATCACCGTGTTAATGTAATAAATTATGGCCTCCTTAAATATGCTTCATCAAAGACGTTCTCAACATTGGCGCTCTAATGTAACTATGGATCCTCTCAATAATAACAATGGCCTCATCAAATATGCCTCATCAAAGACGCTCTCAACCTTGGCGCTTTAATGTAGATATGGAGCCTCTCAATAATAACAATGGCCTCCTCAAATCACCTCAATGGATCCGGTTAGCAAACGGACATCATCCTCGCCGTGCTAACAACATAAATAATAATACTCGTGGCAATTTCTCGCAAGACTGCACTCCCTGGCAGTTTGCAGTAATCTCGCCCTCATGGATCCTTACCTCTTCAAAATACTCACAAATATAATTCTCCAATAAACTCAGGAATTATAGGCCTACACAAATAATGGCCTCTATAACTTTTGCACTGCGCAGGCATACTCAAAACACACACTGTAGGGCCGACCTCTCCCGTCGGTACCCAAAACCAGACTGCTAATAGTTCACACACTAGTTCCGCCCCCAAAAAGACACGAGACTCGGCTGTTTAAAAAACTCAACTCAGTCTCGATAATTGCATGGGCTAGACACACGAGCTTACTCACAGCTCAAGACAGTCCAGAGAAAACACCTTCACAATTGAACTGCCTAGCGTTCACACGCTTTTCTAACTTAACATCAGCTTAATCAAGCAACGTAACCCGTAATCGAATCTATTCGCTTAACATTTTCAAGATCACCTCCCCTTGCTAATATTTACTCTGTATCACTTATATTGGGCGAAAAGAAGCTCGAAGCTCAAATAACAAACAGAAGAGAGGAGGAAACGTTGAAAGGAACACCAGGAAAATAAGCAGCCTAGGGCTGTCACCTCAGGGGCGCATTCGCATTGTCAGTTATGACTGGATAGGCTATTATTATTATGTTGTCTTGAATAATCGTCAAGTCTACTTAGTTCTATAACATTTGATCATGTCCTACCTCGCATTTACAGGTGCCAACGGTTTGTCGCTGAATTCTAAGATTGGTGATTGTGCTTGTCAGCAGGTACCTAGGCGCCAAAACGAAACATAAAACAACAATTAAAAGACCGTACTATAGTTTCATAAACGGGGGAGCTTTTTCTGTACTACTCTTCATTATTATGTGGTGTAGAAAAATGGACAATGAACAGGCAGTTATAGCATAAACTCCCTCACTCCTTTACAGCATCTTAAGAAGCCTCACACCCCTTTACAGCATCTTAAGAAGCCTCACACCACTTTACATCATCTTAAGAAGCCTCACACCACTTTGCATCATCTTAAGAAGCCTCACACCCCTTTATAGCATCTTAAGAAGCCTCACACCACTTTACATCATCTCAAGAAGCCTCACACCCCTTTACAGCATCTTAATAAGCCTCGCATTCCCTTACAGCATCTTAAGAAGCCTCGTACCGCTTTACAGCATCATTAGAAGCCTCACACCTCTTTATTTTTGTTATATAATTGGTCGTTCGCCTTTTCTCATTTGCTCTCTCTCTCTCTCTCTCTCTCTCTCTCTCTCTCTCTCTCTCTCTCTCTCTCTCTCTCTCTCTACCAGATTATCCTTGTGACCTAGGCCAACTGTTAGCATTCAGTGAGAACAAATGCACGAACAAAGTCCCATCCGACATTCCGTATATAACAGTTAATGAAGTGTATAACTATCTTCTAGGCCTTAAAGAGAACAACTCATCAGGACTTGATGGAATCAGTAATCGAATACTGCGCTATGCTGCGCCAGTTATTAGTGATTCACTAACATACATATACAATCTATGTATATCAAAGAGTTACTTCCCGTTGCACTTTAAAGTCGCAAAGGTATATCCTCTTTTCAAACCTGGTTCCTCTGATACTCGTAACCTTGGTAACTATAGGCCAATCTCTCTAATATCATCGCTATCCAAACCACTGGAAAAACACATTTACAAAATAACACTACAACACGTAGTTAACAACGACTTGCTAATTGATAGTCAATCGGGGTTTAGGCCTAAACATTCATGTCACACTGCTCTAACTAAGATGATAGACAACTGGCACCTAAATATTAACAACTATAACATGTGTGGGGCAGTCTTTGTAGACTTTAAAAAAGCATTTGATATGATAGATCACGCTATTTTAATTAGAAAACTAAAAACGTCAAAAGTAAACTTTCAACTAATGACAATAATTACATCATTCCTGTCAGACAGAAAACATATAGTTTCTTAAAATAACTCATATTCTAGCCCAGCAGTAATAAATACTGGCATTCCTCAGGGTTCTATACTTGGTCCTCTACTTTTTACCATATACATTAATGACCTTCCACTTCACATCAAGCACTCATCCTGTGACCTGTTTGCTGACGACTGTACTGTTTACAAGAGTGATAAAAGTTGTAAAACACTCGAACTATCGTTACAAAAGGATACAGGTAATCTGATTAAGTGGAGCAACGGTAATCGCATGCTAATAAATATCATTAAAACGAAATGCATGTTAATATCAACTAGACAAAAATTACAAAATTCAGAGAAAACAACACTTCAGATCTACATCGGTACCTCACTAATTGAAAACGTTAATGAACATAAAACTCTAGGTATAATCGTTGACCAGCATCTAAACTGGAACTCACATGTACATGCACTGACCAAGCAAACGACACAGAAAGTTTACCAGTTAGCTAAAATCAAACATTTCTTAGATGAAGATGCACGAAAATTGTTCTATATATCTCACATACAAGCAAACCTTGACTATTGCTCCACAATCTGGGATGGTTGCTCAATGTCCAACACAAAGTGACTCCGTTCACTACAAAAGCGTGCAGTGCGTCTAGTCTCTGACAACTGCCTAACTCAGTGTGTAGATTTCTATAAAAACCTCCGAATACTGCCCTTAAGAAAGCGCCTTCTGTTTAACAAAGCTAAATTTGTTCACAAAATCCTGTCACACAATGCTCCAGCATATCTGTGGCAATGTTCAATTACAATGAAAGACGCATTCTACGCTTTAACAGATTGCAAGTGCCCAAGCCTAGGCTTGACTTATTCAAGAAAAGCTTAGCGTACTCTGCTGCTCATCTTTGGAATTGTCTTCCACATAACCTAAGAAACAACCTCAGTCCCTATTCATACAATCATAGACTTTTTGAATAATTTCTGAATTCTGATTACATGCCCCCCTAATTGGATTATCTTTTCTTATAACATCACCTGTAGGTTCTAATGACGATATGTTTGTACTTTTCAACATATGTTATGTCATGCTTATAAGTAATTAATGTTAATATGAGTGTGCTATATTATTATTTTACTTTACGTTGAATTTCTAGAAATTGGTATGTAACATGCATATGAGAATAAATGAATTCAGTATGAAAGGTGAGCGAAAGGAAGGGCAGAATGTTAGACGGGCCTGCGTGCCCAATTCTCAACCCTTTGAAAATAAAGTTCGTTCGTTCGTTCTCTCTGCAACTGTCCATTTATTTCTTCATTTTACACACATAACCCTGCCCATCGCCGCGCCTTAGATTTGTTGGCTTCTGTTCATACTGTGATAGTGTTATTTAACGGCTAAATGACCATTCCTTAAGGATTAATTGTAATCGATTCAGTTGTTAAAGCAGATTGACTGCCTACGGTAACAGTGAAAATTTCCGTCTAGGGGCATTGTTCTCTACAAAAGCGTTCAGACACTGTGACGGAGAATACAAAAAGAAGACGAGATGTTGTCTGCAACATGTCGCAGCTTATCCTTCTGGGGACCAGGAAAGTACAAGTGATAATTGCTTAACTCACTTCCGTCCAGACATTGTCTGTGTAGTTATTACAGAGAATCCCGTCTGAGTAGACAAATTAGCGATGAGAATATTTTTAGATCGTAAACTGCTCCGTGGTCGATCCAGCATCATGAATTGGGTACCAGAGCAACTTTCGGAAGGTTAAGGCGGCCGGTGTGATGCTGATTATATAATTCCTTGTGTGCCGATGGTCAAGAAAATGTGGGACTAACATCATATTCCCAAAATGCCTCAATGGGCGTGTAACGGGATTCTTTACTATCTGCAGGTGAGGTTACAAATCGTAATTGAAAGGTTATCTAAGACGAACGGAAGAGGTCGGGCAATATATGGGAGATGAAGTCATGTGTTTAAATTTCAAAATGATATTTAAAACACGCGGGGGAAAGTAAAATGACTGATATCCCGACCCACTAAATTCTAGCTCATGTATTGATTCACATGAGAGTCAGAAATAAACATTACTTCTGATGAGAGGTTTCGTCTAAAATGCCCGGTAGAAGCGTGAGCAGGAATACTGCAATATAACTTAGCTAATTCGGAGGCTAAAACACACTGCATTCCAGAATCGTTAAAAGTAGACAGCTCGGACTGAAGCCAGGAAAAGAATAGAGTTAGGATTCTGACCTAATAGGACCGGGCAAAACACGTATCATAACTCCTTCTAAACACAGCAAGGACAATCTACCATTTAATACAGAAACTTACTCACAAAAATCACAGACGGACTTTAACTAGAAATAATACCCATGACGCGTGTTCGAGGCATCTTTATCATGTTGCTAAAACTATTCTACTGAGCGAGAATTCTAGAGTTCCCAACTAGTTTGGGGTAAGTTGTAACATATTTTATACTTTGAATTTGACATGTTTGAGCTTGCTGATGGTTATACAGGTCCATATGTTCTGGCAACCTCAGCAGGTGAAAATAATATATTCATGAACCACCACAGCAAAGCGCTGGTGATTAATAATAATAATAATAAATTCTTTAAGCGCCAAACACGGCGCATAAGGCAGAAACCAGTGCTCTCCAGGTTGTTCGTTGTGACGCCACTCCTCTTAGCTCTTGCACATTATTTAGGCCCAACGTTCTTCCTTCTCTTATTATTGTTCTTCTGAGTGTTTCTTTTGGTCTTCCTTTTTTCCGCTTACCCTCAGGAACCCAAGTGAGCTCCTGTAGTGGTATTCTGTTGTTTTGCATTCGTAGGACATGACCGATATATGACCATCGTCTTTTCCTTATATAGTCGGAGACATATTTCTGCCTAGAGTCTTCTCTTATTTGTCGATTAGTCTTGAATTCTTTCCAACTGATGTTCATGAGTTTTCTAAGACATTTGTTCTCGAATGTATTCAGCTTGTTCTCCAATGATTTTGTTATTTTCCAACTCTCACAGCCGTATGTTAACACTGAGATAAACATTTGAATTAAACAGACGAAGCTTGGTATGTATATTCAATGATCGTAATTTCCAAATGTTAGATAATCTATTGAAGGCGCTAGCTGCCAAAGCAATTCTAGTATGGATTTCTCTTGTTGTGTCACCATCCTGAGTCATTTTACTGCCTAAATAATTGAAACTTTCAACTTTCTGTAGTTTTTTCCCCGTTCAAGATGATATCAAAGGTCTCGTTAGAAAAGTTCATAGCTTTAGTTTTAGAGGCATTTATTTGGAGACCAATTTTAACCGAGAGATGACACAAATTATTTATTGCTTCTTGGGATTGTCTTGGTGTTGAACTTAAGAATGCTACATCATCTGCGAAATCCAGGTCCCCCAGGAATTTTCCATTTGTCCATTTTATACCCAATTGTTCATTGTGGGTATAGTTTCTCATAACCCAATCAATAGCTATTCCAAAAAGTAGTGGTGACATAATACAGCCTTGTTTCACCCCTGTTACTACTGTAAACCATTCTGTATTCCCTTTATTTGTTCTAACACAACATCTTGCATTGTCATATAGCGCTTTGATTATATTCACATATTTTGTTGGAAAACCATAGATTGTAAGTATCTTCCACAATGATGGGCGGTGTAGACTATCAAAGGCTTTTTGAAAATCGACGAAGGTGATAATAAGTGGCGATTGCCTTTCCACTGATTCTTCTATAATTGTTCTTAGTGTGAATATTTGATCAATACATGATCGTTTCGGCCTGAAACCCGCTTGTTCTTCTCTGATCTTTTCGTCAGCATGCAATTTAAGTCTTTCTAACATCATGCAACATAATAATTTTCCAGGTACTGATAATAGAGATATACCACGCCAGTTTATTACAGTCTGATAGATCACCTTTCTTCGGTAACTTTACAATAATACTGTCTTTCCATTGTTGTGGTGGTTGTTCTTCTCTCCATACTTCATTTATAATATCTAAAATTCTCAAGAGGTTGTTGTCATTAACTGCTTTAATCATTTCCCCTGAAATTTCGTCAACTCCAGCAGCTTTAAAATTTTTTAATCTTTTAACGGCTTGTTTGATCTCGTCCAGCGTGAATTCATCGCAAGTTATTGGCAAGGTGGTTGTGGATGTTTCATTATTAAAATCACGTGTTACTGTTGGTGGTGGTCTGTTTAGCACCACCATGAAGTGCTCAGCCCATCTCTTCATTTGTTCTTTTTCTGTTGGTATTGAATTCCCTTATTTACCTTTAACAGGTGTTTCCATAGCAGTAGGCTGGTGATTGCTTCGTGCTAATTCTCACAGGGAACCAAAAGCAAAGGTAACCCAAGATTCTAAGGGGAGCAGGGAGTGGATGATGATGATGCAATATGTATATATTTACTATCATTTGTATTACGTCGTTATGGAAACTTAAACATGTTCACCCAGGCACAAGCCATTGCGTTTGTCGCTGTCCAGTCGCTATTCTTCAATTAAACTAACTGGAAGAAAGGTGACGTTTCATCACACGCCCTGAGTTATATGTTGTACGCTCAATAAGATTTTTTAAAATCGGAGAAAGGAATCAGTAGACGGAGAGCGGGAAAGGCGCCTGATTAATATCAGAAAAGCGAAGACTTAGCCGAGGTTTTGTTCTTTTATTTCCTTTATATGTTTGTGGTACGAATCGAAGAGACCATTTGATGTACTACCCTACGATACTAATGGTACTACTTTACTGTGATCAAAGCTTGTAATTGACACTGGAAACCTACGTTCCACGGGTTGTGAAGATCCTTGAGTTGACCAGAAGTGGTTACCTCTGGAACTGATCTGGAGACGTGTCCCTTGCCACACAGACGAATTGACGAAAACAGCAGCATCAAAACTTCATCGTTTTAGCAGCTAAGTGATATTTCTTGCAGGTCAGTCACAGAAGAACTGTTTTTCTTTTCCTCATAAGCGTTCTTAAGCTGACATCTTTCTAGAAAGATACCTACATTTTATTAATCACCAACTCTTATTTATTTACATTTGTTCAAAAGTAATTGATCATTAAATTTGCAATATGTTGTTTTTTACTAATTCATATTTGATTTAGTTATTATAGAGACAAGTGCACGTATGAATCAGTATCTTTAACATATATATCTAAATAGAGCCCATAAGAAGAATTTTACTGTTAATTCAGTTGGGGGCTTGTGCGAGCTAAATTAAATTATATGATACCTCTTCACAAAAGGTCGCGGGCAGATAAAAGTTAACATTGCTAAGATACATTAAGCATTGTTCTTGACTTCTGAAATATCTTCTGAAAACACCCTCGAGGTAGAAGCATCATCATCCTTATATCTGTATCTCTGCTAAGAGTAATCTCTTGCGAAGGTAGATACTTTTGAACACCCAAATTATAAATTCTAGGTTTTGGCCCTTGAGGACCATCACTGCGGAGCAAGGGGAGGCAACCCGTGACAACATGCATACACAGAGCTATTAAAGTACTTTTTTGTTGAGTCTCATTTAAAAGGGGTTAAAGGATCCCATTACACGCCCATTGAGGTATATTGGGAATATGGTGTTAGGCGAGAGGAAAGAATGCATCAGATTAAGCTGGGAGAACAGGTCCTGGAGCAGATCGGCCACATTAAATACCTTGGTTCTGTCATAGACCGGATGGGAGGCATCAAAGAAGAGTTGGCAACCCAAGGGCAGCAGCTGGGAGACTTTTTCAAGCCATAAATCGAGGATTCCTCAGCAAAAGAGAAGTTGGTAAGAAGACGAAGATGGTTGTATACCGCTCCACCTATGTCCCAGTCTTGACGTATGGATGCGAGTTACGGGAAATGACTAAAACCCACAGAAGCCAGATCCAAACCTCAGAAATGAGGTATTTGCGGAAGGTGGTTGAAGTAACAAGAAGAGACATGGTCTGCAACCAGACGATACGTCAAGGCCTAAAAACCCAACCCATGCAGACCCAAGTAGAACAGTCCCAACTGAGATGGTTTGGCCATGTATGCAGAATGGGAGAAGATCGGCAACCACGGCAAGCATGGGAAACAAAGAGCCAGGGATCCAGACCTCCAGGACGACCCAAGGTCCGTTGGGAGGACAATATTAGACAATCTTTGAAGGACCGAGGACTAGAATGGAACCAAGCCAGGAGGAAGACAGTCGATGCAATTGTATGGTGCTCTCTCTTACAAACCTCTACATTTCACGGTAGAAGAGGAACGACTAAGTAGAAGTAGTAGGTGTTGGGTCCATATTTTCTTGACCATCGGGACACTAGGGGTGGTGTAGTCAGCATCTCGCCGGCCGCCGTAACCTTCCCAGAGTTACCTTCAGTTAGTTACTCATGAAATACGAGTCAATACTTTTGTTCACAGAAGGAACGGGAATAATACGTTAATAACAACTTAGATGACTCAATTTCTAAACTTGTCTTTCTATAATATCCTGTGAGACTCCTTAGAAAAGAAGCATCATCCTTCTATTTATATCTCTGCCAAGAGTAATCTTGAGAGAAAGGTGATACATTTGACAATCATCTTTTTAGTCGGAGTTTGACGATCATTGGAGCACTACTGCGGAGCAAGGGAGACAACCCGCGACAACATGGAAAGATAATGAGCTGATAGCACTGGACAGCATGACTTGATATAATTTTATTGACGGCATAAGCTCCTTGGTGTAGGGAAGGGTAGTGATGATGATGATAAGGGGGCTGGCAACATCATCACATAAAAGAGTTAATATAGAAACCAGTTCTGCAAAAGCACATGAATACTTTTGTCGTGAGGCTGCAATGGTTGCTCCGAACTCCATGTTGAGAAAGAAGGACATGATGATATGACGATGATGAGGATAAACATAACAAAGATGATGACAGAGAAGAAAAACATAATGTTTGTGAAATACACAAACAAGGGTAATATCGCAATGATTGTCTCCAAATATACTGCAGTGAATATTCACGAGGAGTTATTTACCTTTATCAGTGTATCGTACTTTAGTAGTGTTTCGCGCATTAGCTGAATGTTCCGTGCCGGAGCGTTTAACTTTATTGGATATGGCAATGGAGCACATAATTCCGAGCCGACTGCATCAGAATAGGTGTCCATCGCCGGTCGAGGTCGTTTGTGCATCAAATGGTCATGATACCCCAGACGAACAGAAACATTACAAATCACGACATATTACTTGACCCGATGCACGAAACACTGCTATAGCACAAAACACTGCTAAAGGGAAATAACTCTAAAATACCAATATTCTGTGCAGAGCGTTCGGCGACAATCGTTGCGATATTACCCAAACAAGATATTATAGTGCGTTTCACAATGTTTGCCGCTGTTTAATATTCAATATCTCTGTAACCACTTGATCGTAATTGTTGCAACTTTGCATATGACCTAATGATCGCTATGTCCCGAGGGGGACATCTTTTTCCTCGTTAACAAACTTATGGTTTTAAATTTTCTTTATTTAAAGTATAGAAAATCGGCGACTCCTAGTCCAACCATGTATTGAGAGGGCTTACCACTTCATATTTGTGAGCTATTTCGATTTAACATCTTGAACGCATTTCATGTGATTTTCCCAGTGTTTCAGCTCACTATCGCACTGTTTTGAACATTACATTGATCCTTCCGGTGCGTTCTGTTACCGTTCTACTGATTGTGTATTTCAGTGCATAGGCGTATCTTGCAGTATTCTAGGTCTGTAATATAATTGGTATGAAAGTCAAGTTCCTTACACTGCATACAATGGCAGTGAAGATGTATAAATATTTCTGCAGAGAAGCTAAGCGTGGTAAACTGTATCGGAGTCTCTCAAATCCTGGAAAGAGAACTATTCACGCTTTGGGTTTAAGTAAACGCTCATTTCATCAATTACTCAAAGCTAATGGAATTTTCAGTTCCATCAATACCAGGAAGAAAGGAAGTAGTAGATAATTTTGACAGGGATGTGATTAGAAGAGAGATTTGTAGAATGTTCAATTCCAAAGAAACTGTGACACTAAGAAAACTGAAAATTCGGCTGAGAACACACAACGACATTGATGTGTGGAAATCAACATTATGGAGAACTGTTAGAAGCATTGGCTTTACGTTTAGGAAGTACGCTAGTGGAAGAAACGTCATCTGCGAGAAGTTGCACTTAGTATCTATGAGAAGTAAATATTTACGTGAAGTACAGGAAATGCGTAATCAAGATTATAATATTGTTTACGTGGATGAAACTTGGATCAATGCACACCACACAAGTGAAAAGGAATGGCAGTTATCAGATAGAACGATTAAAAGATGTGTACCCAGTGGAAAAGGACAACGTCTGATAATGGCACATGCAGGCAGCAGATATAATGGGCGAGTGAAAAATGCTGAACTTATTTTCACTTCCAAATATACGGACAACCGGAACTATCATACCGAGATGAACGGTAACATTTTTAGAGAGTGGATTGAAAATATTCTACTTCCGTCCCTAGACAGACCATCCTGTCTGAAAATGGACAACGAATCATACCACAACGCTGTGGCAGAAGAAGCCAAAATCCCGACATCTTCGAGTACAAAAGATTCTATAAAGATTTGGCTCAGAAAAGAAGACATTCCATTTAACGAGGGGTTTCTGAAACCTGAATTACTGTCCCTTGTTAAGAAATCACAAAAGATCAAGATATTCCATATAGACAAGTTGATTCAACAGCATGGTCATATGTGTTTGAGACTGCCACCTTATCATTCACATTTAAACCCAATTGAACTCGTTTGGGCAAAAGTTAAAGGACAGGTGGCAGCTGAAAATAAAACTTTCAAACTATGCAATATGAAAGAACTAACATATGCCGCCCTCTCGCAGATAGACAATGATTATTGGTGTAAATGTGAAGACCATGTCTTAAAAGAGGAAAATGACTATTGGAAAAAAGATGGACTGTCGTTCGTTCAGCCGAGAATAGTCATCAATATGTTAGACTCGTCTGACTCAGAATAAGTGTGTAAATACCTTATATATTTAATATGTTTTCTCCTCCATCTATGTGTGTATGTAAACCAATTCATTTCCTTTTTATCTCCACGATTTCACTACTATTTTTAGCATACACAGTACTTTGACCTCTTCATGTATCCATTCACGTTTTAGCATAAAAATTAACATTTACAACGAATAGGCGTTATTATTTTCTCAAATATTTCGAAGAAATAAAAAAGGACCTCACGTAGTAATCAGTTAACAAACCCCTCTAACATTCGAATTGTATAGACGCCTATGCCGAAAATATGCAACTTCCGTCATTTACGGTAAATTATTTTCTTCCAGGACAAAATAATTACTTCGTTAAAAAAGATCAAAGGAATTAGCCGTTGCAAGACAAGAACACTACCTGCAACATTGAATTTTATAAAAAACTTTGGGACATTGAAAATATAAGACTACACGCAAAAAATCATGTTTATAAGTGCAAGGAATATGGAGATATTTGAAGTCAATCGTCGACCGATCTTTTTGAAACGCACTATAGTTATTTTTAGCGTTGTGTGATGATGTTTGACTGACAGGTAAGAAGCATAGTTGTCAGTTGTGAGACAGCTCAGTGCGAGAATACAAATTCTCACCTGCACGGAAAAGGAAAATATGCTGCTTCGTTGTTGAAGTTTTTCACTCTTGGGTCGTTGAAGACCTCGCCAAAAAGTTGGTCTGTTGGGAGAATCATTATTAAGAATATGCCGGTATCATAGCTGTTAGTGTGAAAGAATCATTGTTATAACTATGGCGCAATTATTATCTCGGCTATGGGATAATAATTGTCTTGACTACAGGAGAATCGTTGTCTCAACTATGGGAAGTCATTGTTAAGAAACTGAGAGAGAAAAAAAAAAGTGTTTAAAAAAAAATCTTTTCTGTCAGTATAAAAGAATCATTGTTAAGAATACGCTGGCATAATAACTGTTAGTACAAAAGAGCCATTGTTATAATTATAGCGGAATCACTATGTCTACTACATAGGAGAAACATTGCTTTGTCCGCAGGAGAATCACTATTTCGACTTTGGGAGAATCATTGTTTTGACTACAGGAGAATCACTATATCGACTATGGGAAAATCATTGTTTTGACTACAAGAGAATCACTTTATCGTCTATGGGAGAATCAATGTTTTGACTACAGGAGAATCACTATATCGACTATGGGAGAATCATTGTTTTGACTACAGGAGAATCACTATATCAACTGCGGGAGAACCATTGTTAAGAATATAAGAAAATATATTTTGCTAAAAATAATCATTCCTGGTATATAAAAAGAATCATTGTTTTGACTACTGGAGAATAGCAATCTCGACTATCATATTCACAAAGGAGAATCATTGGTAAGAAATGGAAAAACAAAAAACACTTAAAAATAATCATTGCTGTTAGTATAAAAGAATCATCGTTATAATAACAGGAGACACACCTATTTACAACAACATGTAATATCATGAAATATCTACTTTTTCTGTAGCACACAAAGTGTCCATTGTCCGGGTCAAGGTCAAAGGGAGTCTTGCAGACACATTCTCCGTTCACGCACGTCGCTCTTTTGGCAAGACATTTCCGAACTGGACACGGTTCTCCACTTGCTGAATTCAGACAAAACGGGAAGGACCTTAAAGACTAAGAGAAAAGTAAACAAACAAACAACCAGGGCAAAACACCATCGTTGTCAATGAAAGTAAGAAATAGTGTTCTTGGGGGAGCTGAATCACGGACATTTAGTTAACAAGCGGGAAAAGCCCACAGAGACGTGGTTTTACAGATCCATTATAACTATACCACGGAAAACTAAAAATAGTGTGGACGGTGTTCTGAAAGAATCCAGTGAGCAATGGAAGCTTTTTATTGACTTCAGAAGGACGAAATCAACTTTCTTTGGACTTGTTAGGAGAAGATGAAAGGTGGAATATATTATGACAACATGAAATTTCTAAAGAACAAGAGGTACAGGACAACAAGGAGAAAAGATATTGGACAGCTGACGTAACGTCATGGGCTACTGACCACAATAAAATTGATAGACAGTACTGGATACAGGAAGATGTGGAGAGACATGATCACGAAGCCACTAGTCATGATACTTAAAGAAGAAGAAACCAAAACCGAATGAACCCTAAACAAGGACTCAAGTCAAGGTAAATCAACTTTAAAGGTAAAAAGGTAAAGGATCCCGTTACACGCCCATTGGGGCATATTGTAAATATAGTGTTAGTGTTTCCATCTGGTTGGCAATTACCCTCCTATCTGAAGTAGATCAGCCTACTGCTTTAGTTTTTCATCTTACTAAAGGAGTTTCACGCGATTCTGTACGATGACTGATGCCCACACTGCTTGAAACTAACTGAAAGTATGTAACTTATGTTTTGAGTTCGTTGGAAGATTCTCACTTTATCTACATTAGTAACTTAACTTCTTGAAGGTGTTTCTCTATTACATTTACCACATTGTGAGAACCACTGCTGACTTCGGGGGCATTTACCTATTTATTTCTAGAATCACTGCTGATGTAATTTGGTGCAGTACAAAGTTCGACCTAATCATTAATTTCTTTTGACATACTGCCAGTACAATAAACTGCACCGTCCTAACCTCGTCTGTTCTAATTTTAGTTAACTTAGCTACTAACAAATACAGATACTTGTCAGTCTATGTCATCTATTTCCTTATCGTCAGTACTGTTAACTGTCAACAAAGTCGCACGTGCCCTGCACACTGCGACATTAGGCCCATATTTTCTTGACTATCGGCACACTTAGGAGTTACCCAAATAGTGTTGAGTGTATACTCAATATGTATCAAATCGCAAAAAAAAAAAAAACAACTCTTTACAACAATATTCTACTTACAAACAAGTGTGAAAAAAAAAACTTGGTAAAAATTAACTTTACATCGGCTCACTCTTCCTGACTGGCTAACACTTAATAGTGATATATAGTGGCTCACTTAATAAAATTCAGAGCATCCCGGTAACGAAAAAAATTACCTTAAGGAAGAAACGAATGAATATATATTTAACATGAATTAAAGTAACACGGGATATCTTTTCTATTAGATTAAGTTAAAACACCAAGGAATTAAACAAGTAAATGAGCTTACCGAATAAAGAATGAATTCCTTCACTAACAACTGTTATAAGCTCTGCGCAGAAGTATCACTTTGTTCAGTGGCAGAATCCCTCTTGAGACAGTGGTACTGAGTGATAGAAACCTCTTGCTTAAATAGCAAGCTAGAGTCTGCAGGTTGCTTTTGCACGTGTACTAGATGAAACAAATTCAGGCGTAAAACCTACGGGAGATATTTCCCGGGCGACACAAGATACAAGAAAAGGACATAATTTGCCGTAACGCTGACGGTTCTACGAGCGACTGGGGTTCGCTGGACGAGAGGAGGGAGGTACATTAGCCGTTCTCGAAAAGGAAGGTAGAATAAAAGAACCTATAGCTAGATGCCGCTGCCCACGTGTAAAGGGTAGAATTAGCCTATCCAACGTAAGATTGACATGACCAATGTCAGAATTAGCGCTATTAGGAGCTATAAGACAGAAAAGTGGGCGTGGACAAAAGTTGTGAACAAGACAGGGCAGACCACTCGGCTAAAAGTGACAGACATTTCAATCAAATCATGACAATAGTGTGACATTTGAAACGTTAATGAACTATGTAATGACGTGCAGTGTTAACTCTTGGCTAACAAGATGGATTTGTATTACGCTTGAAAACATAGACATCAGAACCAATGTGCATTTGTCCGGTACCACCCCCAAGGTCCTCCACTATCACCGGTGCTGTTTAACATCTACACAGCAAAAGTAGCCTCCATTCCGCCAACTTGGCTGGGACAAACTTTGGCTTTAGCAGATGACATACTGCTTTACAGAACTGGCTCTGACCGACAGGAAATGGTCAACGGGATACACAGGACACTGCTGATTAATTCAATTTATTTAACAATTAGTTATAGCTAATAGTTAACTAATCCTAATAGCCACTAATTAATATTAAAACAAATTAACTAGTACTAAAAGTAAACTACAGATAAAGTAAGATTAAAGGGAGATGCTACTTATCTGGAATATGGCTTTTGAATATGATAATAGGTAAGCTGGTTCACTCTGGACACAAGCGAACCTTCTCATTTTTTTTAAATTCTTTTTTTCTTTTTAATTCTCAAAAGTGAATTTGTTTACAATACACGTGAAAAATTGAGTCATAAAAATTGTAAAGAAATGCAACTGCAAATACAAGGACAAAGAAACATGCGTTGGTACAAGCCCCAGCATACACACACACACACATACAGAAGTATAAACATACATACTTCTTCTTCTTTGATCCTTAGCCGCCGACCGTCAAAGCAGTCAGTGGCCATCACGCCTAGTGGCGTCTTGTAGGGCAACAACAAAATTGATTCCACTTTGCTCGGTCGCCGGCCATCCTTCGTACAGTGCCCCAACTCTGGTTCATTCTTTGCATCTCAACTTCCACAGTCCTCCGCCAGGTTGTTTTTGGTCGGCCTCTCTTTCGTTTTCCTTCAGGGGTCCATAGCATAGCTGTTCTGTGATGGCATCGGGGTCTCTTCTGAGGACATGGCCAACCCAGCTCCAGCGTCTGCCAGCTATGATGGTGTGCATGTCCTCTTGCTTGCTCCGAGTAAGCAGATCTTGGTTGGTGATGGTATTCGGCCAAAAGATTCGGTGAATTTTTTTTAGACATGTTGTGTGAAAAGAAGACAATTTCGACATTTCCTTCTCTGTAACTCTCCAGCATTCCGCACTATAGAGAAGCACAGAAAGCACACAGCTCTGATATACTCGTAATCTTAATTTTGTGCTTGTGCTGTATTGAGAGGACTTCCAGATGTTGTTTAGGCTAAAAAAGGCTGTTCTTGCCTTATTCATTCTGATGTTGATATCTTTGCCTGCCCCGCCGTCTGGTGTTACTATGCATCCTAGGTATGTGAAGGTATCTGTCTGTACCAGTTGCTGATTCCTTACTGATATGGGCTCAGGGTTTCTCACATTGAGCGTCATGACCTCTGACTTCTTTAAATTGATGTTCAAGCCCACCTGCTGGCTAAACTTATTAAGTCTATCCGTTTTTTCCTGGATGTGTTTACGTGAAACATAAATACAAACGCCACTAATACTTCTTTTTTTTCTATTAATAAATCTAATGTCGCAATATCTACACAAGTTAATGATGCTTGTCTTATCTGAAAAAAAAAAAACTACGTGGAATGATTTAAGTGTTTTGTTGTCTGCGTGAACATATATAGAAACAGTTTTGAGTTAAAAAATTCTTTGTTCATGGAAGGCTTTACTTCTGCAAATACATACTAGATATCTATATTCTGCCAAAAGTGTAAGTAACTGAACTTTAATGCATGGAGTAATTTTGGGAAAGATGTTGAGCATAACTGCTTTATACCAAACAATCGTTTGTTGTTGTATTTTTTGTAATGTCTGTTCAAAGTGTTCAAAGTTTGTGTCACTGTATTACAATTACAGATCATACGTTCCTTTACCTCTTTGGCGTTCAGTCTTCAAAGTTAACTTACTTACTACTTACTTAGTCGTTCCTCTTCTACCGTGAGGGGTAGAGATTTGGAAGAGAGAGTGCCATACTATCCTATCGGCTGTATTCCTCCTGGCCTGGTTCAATTCTAGTGCTCGGTCCTTCAGATATTGTCAAATTTTGTCCTCTCACCGGACTCCTGGAGGTCTGGATACCTGGCTCTTAGTTTGACAGATCTGGCTTATATGCGTTGTAGTCGTTGCCTGTGACTCGCATCCAAACGAGTTTACGGTTGGATTAATCTGTATTTTTATTTATTTCTCTATAGATAGATAGATAGACAGACAGACAGACAGACAGACAGACAGACAGACAGACAGACAGACAGACAGACAGACTGACAGACTGACAGACTGACAGACAGACAGACAGATAGATAGATAGATAGATAGATAGATAGATAGATGATAGATAGGTAGATAGATAGATAGATAGATAGATAGATAGATAGATAGATAGATAGATAGATAGATAGATAGATAGATAGATAGATAGATAGATAGATAGATAGATAGATAGATAGATAGATAGATAGATAGATAGATAGATAGATAGAAATGATTTAAGTGTTTTGTTTTCTGTGTGGATATATTGTAGAAAAAGTTTTGAGTTAAAACTCCTTTGTTCAAAGACAGCTTTATTTCTGCAAATTTATAGTAGACGTCTATATTCTGCCAAAAGTGTAAGTAACTGAACTTTAATGCATGGAGTAATTTTGGGAAAGATGTTGAGCATAACTGCTTTATACAAAACTATTTCTGTTGTTGTATTTTTTGTAATGTCTGTTTCAAAGTTTGTGTCACACTATTACAATTACAGACCATGCGTTCCTCTGCCTCTTTGGCGTTTAGTCTTCAAAGTTTACTTACTATTTACTTAGTCGTTCCTCTTCTACTGTGAGGCTAGATGTTTGGAAGACAGAGTGGCATACTATCCTATTGGGTGTCTTCCTCCTGGCCTGGTTCCATTCTAGCGATCGGTCCTTCAGAGATTGTCTAAAGGTTTCCTCCTAACGCCCTTTTGGCGGTTTGGATCCCTTGCTCTTAGTTTCCAATACTTGTCGGGGTGGCCGATCTTCTCCCATTCTGGAGACATGGCCAAACTATCTTAGTTGGGACTGTTCTACTTGGGTCTGCAGGAGTTGGGTTATCTGAAGTTTTTGGGGTAAAAAGTTTTTTACGGGATGGGATAATTAGCCCCATGCCTAAATCAAGATCAACAGAAAAAAAAGAATCTTCAAATCAAATGTGAAGTCAGTCCTATTGTATGACTCTGAGAGATTGAGAACAACAAAAACAACAACCAAAAAGCTACAGACTTTTATAAACGGGTGCTTGCGTAAAATAGAGGGACTGAAATGGTATGAGAAAGTCCCAAATGTGGAATTGCTGACAAGAACCAAACAAGTGCAAGTGGAACAAGAGTTGAAAAGAAGACGCTGGCGATGGATAGGACACACATTGAGGAAACCTGTTGATAGCATTACAAGTCAGTCCTTGTTCTGGAATCCACAGGGAAAGAGAGGCAGAAGTAGACCAAAAAAACACATGGAGAAGAGAACTGGAAACAGAGGTGAAAATGATGAGGATAACATGGAAAGAACTTGAGCGGATGGCACGGGACAGGAAGACTTGGCATGTGTTTGTTGAGGGCCTATGCTCCTTGGGGAGCTAAAGGGTATCATTGATGTATCGTCTGGTTGTGGAACATGTCTCTTCTTGTTACTTCAGTCACCTTTCTCAGATACCTAATTTCTGAGGCTTGGATCTGGCTTCTGTGGGTAGTAGTCGTTGTCTGTGTCTCGCATCTAAACGAGTTAACATTTGGATTAATCTGTATTTTTATTTCTTTCTGTATGAATGAAGGGTGTTGAGTTATATAATAATCTGCACATCTTCTCATTGTCAAATGTAACGGAATTGGTAACATACTATCCATTTTTTTTCTTTCCGTCTATTATTTTGCCGTTATACCCTGTTCAACCAAAACGGTTATATTTGGGGTATATAAGGTGTTAATTTCTTCGATGTAGCACGTTCCTAGTCCTGAAAAGGTTTGGTCTTGAAAAGGACCGATATCTGCCTGTTTGGTCCCTTCTCGTTGTTATCTTTGTCGGTTGTATGTTGATTATGACTGTCTCTATTATATTTGGTAGGAGTTCCTCTAGGGTTTCTGTAATTATTTTGTCTTTGGTTTCTTTGCTTCTTTCTCTTTCTTGATTGCTTTTTGTTACGATATCCTCGATGATCCTTCTCTCTGTTTCAATTCTGTTGAGGACTTCTTCGTTCTCCTCCTTTAGCTCTGCAAGTTTGGCGATGTCCAGTTCTATTTGGTGCTGAATGGATTTCATGTCCTGTAACATTGTCTGGGCGCTCTGTAAGGCTCCTATTGTTTCGTCTCTTATGGTATCTGTGTCTCTGTTGTGCTGCCTGTTCTTCTCCACTTTGAGTTTTTGTTTTATGTCTCGCACCTCTGTGGTAAGTTTTATTAGTTGGGCTCTTGTGTGCTGTTCCTGTTTAGCAGTGCCACCTGAAGCGACTCAGTGTCTTGTTTCTCTGAAGAAGACGTTTTTTTGGTTACATATTCCTTCAGTATGGCCGTGGTTCCCGAGACAGTTTGCGCAGGTTCTATTGGAGTTGCGCACTTTATAGTTGGTATCCCTTTTCGCGTGAGGACATTCATTGTAAGCGTGACTTCCCGCACAGTACCGGCAAACTGTCTCTCTCTTACAGGTTTTCTTAGTGTGCGAAAATTGCTGGCAGTTTGAGCACTGCATAACAGGACGGATGTACTCTTCTGTTTTTCGACATCTATCGTCTAGGTTAAGTTGACTTGGTCTTGAAGTCCCTTCAACAGTTAAGATAACTAGGTTTGTGTCCTTCTTGTCCCATGTCTTCAGTCTTTCAACCTGTGTTATTTTTACATTCTTGTTTTCTGTTAGCAGGCGGCTGTGGACTTCTTGTGTAGACCAATTGTTGTCGACCCCTCTTACAACTATCTTTTTGGTCTTCTTGTAGATCTCCACAGTAACTTTAATCTGGTGGGGCAGCTGGATTTCTTTGTGTCCGGACTCTAGTTCGACCATCAGTTCTTCTCGGTGTTATTTAGATCTATTACAACTCCTTTTTCATGTCTTGTAATTCTATTTATACTCCTCCTGCCCGTTATTGCCTCGAAGACACCGATCACTTTATCGTCGGGTATGGCCCTGAGCGAGGCCTCACCTCGAGACATCTGAGTGATCTTAATGATCCTCTCCTGTAGGGCCTCGTGAGAAACGGCATTTCTTGGCTTGCGAAGTTGGCACGCTCCGACTTCCGTCTCAGTTTGAGTGTGTGGTCTGTGGGACGGACTCTCCTGATCACCGTGGGACACTTAGTTGTTCTCCGTTGAGTCTCAGGTATCTCTGTGTCTGCTATTGGTACGTCAGGATGATGATACTAAACTCTTTACAAAGCGATACAACAGGAAGCAATCTGATCATCAGAAGCGGTTCCCCCGTCAGACAAGTGTTTCGGCCAGGAGCTACTTCTAATACTCGATCTTGTAATTGTGGCGATTGACTAAGGAACTCGTCTCTGTCTTCACGAATTCTGCGTAGTGCTTCGATAATGATATTTTCTGGGTCTAACTCATTAAGTTATGATGTTATTGTCCTCTCATCCGCATCAAGCTGGGAGATGAAGTGTGGCCGGGTGCCTGTTATGTGCATGTAAGACTGGTTCAAAGGCATCAATTATGTATTATGTAGCCGTCCCGTCCTGGTATGAGTTACTTCAAAGACTGGGCACGGTATCCAATTATGGTTTTATGTAGCCGAGGAATCCAGTGTTTCAATGTTATTTATTTATATCTATGTGAGTGATTGTTGTACTGGCTTCAAGCTCGCCAGAGATGGAAATTTCTCACACTCTATTTGGGTGTGCAGGTATCGTTCATTCCTCCTATTGTTGGTGAAATTGGAGAGCTTTTCCTATTAGTATTTGGATATAAACTGGACCATGCTTCCATGCATTACAACAAGCGTCAAGTCCTCAACAGCTTACTAATTTTCATATATTTTATTTTGACTTCAACAACATTTTCAAGTGGTTTACTAACCAAAATTCAACAGGCATTTACAATTATGTACATCAACCGAAAGTAGTTGTTTCTTTTCATAATATGCATGTTTCCTTGTTCAATGACGTCATAATACACTGTCTTATAGGGTTATTCATTAATTTTTCCATGATCCTTCTAAATCTCAGGGTTCTCAAAAAATTTCATATTAACTTTCCTTTTGTGTAGGTTACCACCTGTAATTTCCTGTTCCAATATCTTGTTGTTTCATTTTTATATTTCCTTCAGAAAATATTTTCAATCCTTCGTTCAGTGTCTCATAGCAATATTTATTACATACAGTAATCATGTTGGGCTGAAAATTAAACAAAGCAATTCGAGACTTCACTCTACTTACATTGAAGGAAAAAACCAGCAAGATAACATTGCTTGAACCAACTGTTCAAGACTTATACAAAAACACGTCAGTCTGCATGTCGAATCACAGCTCATACTGCCCTGGGAAATCTTTGCCTGCAAGTCCGTAGTGAAGCTAAGGGCTACGTTATCCCATTGGTCAAATATCACGTGTTAAAAAGCGTGATATCGCTATCTTTACCCTGCATTCGTATTCTTATGACAACCGCCGGGCAAGATCAGCGTGCCTCGTGTCAAAAAGTGACCTAGTCAAAGACCACCCGCTCATTTCCCTCTCTTAGTACTTCGGGATAATTTTTATTTTAGTTAAGAATTCTGTATGTTATTTATAGGGGAATGGTATATAATGTGTTTAGTTATTTATGACTAGACTCTAGCATGAATAAATGCTCAAGTGGTCCGTCACACGGCCACATATAGATCCCGGGGATATGCAAATGGGAGACATTTGAGTACTGTACAATTTAAAAACAATCCCAAAAAAAAGTCTGAACAATGTTACAAAAAATGTAACCTAAATCACTAACCGGAACTCTTGTATATATACATGATCAGACTGTCATACTCTAACCAAATTCTACCAATGGACAGCATTATAAAAAATTTTTTCCATACATGTGCCATCACAAATTTCAGAGTGGTAACCCTGAACGACAAAATTGTTATCATCAATCTAAAATTTTTGCTAAACTGCAACAGTGCAAAATCTGTCATATTGACCAACTCAAATGTACTTCAAAACAAGTGTTATAGAACTTTCCTATTACTCCAACAAAATACATCCAATCCATCTCGAGGCAATCTTATTGTATAATTTCTAAGTATCCACATTGTATCAATATAATTGTAGGCATTCCATAATATCTCCAAGTTATTTCTAAGTATCCACATTGTACCAGTATAATTGTAGTGTGTTAAGGCATGATTCTGAGGAGTTAAGTGTTAGGGATTTTTATGTACGTGGCTGATTTTTGTTAGTAAGCACGTTTAAGGTCATGAGGTAGATTTTTTATTTGGGTACTTTGTGTACGATAATTTTGGAACATAACTCAACTGAGTCTGTGTCAGTCTCTTTTAAAATAAAGAAACTGTTCGAATGTTCTTAGTAGTATGGGGAGATACGGATGAGCTGAGCTCACATCTCACGCAGTAAGTTCGCGCATGAGCGACTTCTCTGAGTTGTACTGAGAGACTATAATCTCAGTCATTAAGTATCTGGCAGGGCTTCGAGATGGTTGTTTGTCTCGCTAGTGTGACCAGAGTGTATTATTGAAGGGAAGAGTCTTTCCCAAGATATTATTTATCTGCCATGGAATTTTCGGATTACAATGTACAGTGAGTTGCTGTGTTTATGCAACCCTTTTGTCTGATGGATTACCATGTATGATGAGTTACTGATGCCATATGTACTTTTCACAATTTATGATGAGTTGCTGTGTTCTGCAACCTATTTGCCATGGATTTTTTGGATTACAATGTACAGTGAGTTGCTGTGTTTATGCAACCCTTTTTTCTGATGGATTACCATGTATGAAGAGTTACTGATGGCATATGTACTTTTCACAATTTATGACTGTCTGTGGCCTAATGGATAAAAACGCAGTTTCATAATCCAGATATACCAGGTTCGAAACCTGCTGCAGGCGGTTTAGTAGCAGATCGCTATTTGTGGATTTTTAACATGTATAAGCGCCGTACCTTTCAGAAAGCAATGGCAAACTACTGAATGAAAAAAAATTGCCTAGAAAAATCACAAACAGCCAATAAAAGCTGGGGTTGATTGCACGTCCTGTAAAGAATAAGCAACTAACTTTGTTGTGTTCTGCAACCTATTTGCCTACTCACTGCCGATGACATTAATGATGACACTCAATCTTATGAATATGTCATCACTGGTTGGCTACCACTGTATCTGAGTCTGCCAAGGAGAAGTCAAGGCTCTTTGCAAACAGATATAGACGTCTACGACAACTCTCTCCTGGTGACGAGGCATATGTATTTCTTCCTCGTAAGGACATTCGCCTTTTTATTGCCTGGAAAGGCCCTTTTACAATTGTCTCAAGAATCTCCGACGTTGACTATGTTGTCGACATTGACGGGAAACATAAAACCTATCACATTAACATGTTGAAGGAATTTCATACCCGTCCAGACTATCTACAGTCTGTCTTTCAGGCGACAGACGACCCTCCTGCTAGTCATAATCAGTATGCCTCTTTATCAGTTACTCAAGAGGAAGAAGCTACTTTCTCGGACGTGCATCTTCCTCTTCCTGTTGTCCCGTTACATTCAACGGAATCCTGGAAAAATGTAACTATTTCTCCTGAACTCCCTACAGAAACACAACAGCAAGTCACCTCTTTATTACAGACTTTTCAGGATGTCCTTACTGACATCCCTGGTCGGACATCGGTCATTACACATGACATCATACTTACTGATTATAATCCTATTAGAGTTCGACCTTATCCAATTCCTCTGCATTTTCAAACTCAAGTGGAAAAAGAATTGGATGAAATGCTACGTTTAAACATAATCGAACCATCTACTTCGGCATACTCCTCCTCTTTAGTTATTGTCAGGAAAAAGGACAATAACATACGTCTTTGTGTTGATTATCGTAAATTAAATCAAGTGTCTAAATTTGATGCGGAACCAATGCCTTTGTTAGAGGATTTGCTCATCAAACTTTCTAACTCAATTTTCTTCACAAAACTAGACTTATCTAAGGGATATTGGCAAGTTCCACTTACTGAACGCGCCAAACCTCTTACAGCCTTTTCTACACCTCGAGGTTTGTTCCAATGAAACTTCCTGTTTTTTGGTCTCGTCAACGCTCCTGCTACTTTTGTACGCATGATGCGACGTATTCTTTCTCATCGTTCTGATGTTATTGAGTATCTAGACGATATTTGCCTCTTTAGTAATTCTTGGGATGATCACTTTAGTGGTCTCTGTGCACTTTTGTCTACATTGCGGTCTCTCAATTTGACGGCTAAACCGTCTAAAGCCCACTTTGGTTTCAGTGAGATCTCTTTTTGGGCCACCGTGTTGGTCATGGTCTCTTGCAGACTGAGGACCATAATACCTCGAAGATCCTCAATATCACTGCTCCTAAGACTAAAAAACAGGTTCGTAGTCTTCTAGGTCTAATTCAATTTTATGGACGGTTTATATCACACCTATCATCTATCACTGCGCCTCTTTCTAGTCTATTGAAGAAGGGTCGCCTAACATAGTACAGTGGTCCCCAGAGTGCCATACCACTTTAGATCAAATTAAACTGTTTTTTTCATCTGCTCCTATCTTACGATTACCCAATGCAGATAGGACTTTTATTTTTCGCAGTGACGCCTCCTCGATGGTAATCGGGGCTTCATTGATGCAAGAGTATTCTGAAACTTTACACCCGGTGATGTATGTTTCAAGAAAGTTGACTGCGTCAGAACGAAACTATTCTGTCCTAGACCAAGAGTTGTTAGCAATGGTCTGGGCAATTCTAAAACTTAGAGATTCCTTCTTGGCGCGCATTTTATAGTGGAGACTGACCAAAAAGCCCTCACGGCTATACAGAACAAGGATTTGAAGAGCTCAAAATCCACTCGTTATGCCATTTCTTTGCAGCCATTTAACTTTTCTATACGAGCAATTCGAGGTTCGAACAATGTGATGGCAGACATATTGTCTCGATGCCCACAGGATTCTTCTTAATTACCATCTTCTAGATTCACCTATTGACTTGGGTATCATTTGTATATTCACGACTTTTCCGTACATCATTGCACGCTGCTATTTTTCTCAGTGGTCTGAAGTTTGCACGGCCACACCCGGTAGGTTAAATTTAAAGTTGACTTTTTTCTAGTATAATATCCTACCGTTACCAAACAGGAATTTTCATTTGATTATTCGCAGGAACGGCTTCTCGATGGGAATCTGAGCTGTTTTGTTACATGTTTATGCAGTTACTCAACAAACTGTTCTATTATTAGTCATATACACGACAGTGCGTGGATGAGCATTGTATGAGTGACAATAGGATTGACAATAGTATTTAAACTTCATGTATCATTACGATACATTTCGGTAGTGAACATTTACCAAGTGTGTGTCTTTTCTATTTTTTTTTGTTCTCTGACATTGTTATTTATTTTTAATACCTAGCACTTAGTTGTGCACCAGTAATAACTGCCTATACGTGTTATTAGTTTCGATTTCATAAATAAGCTCATTGTTAGTACTGAATAAAATAATTAACTTGTTTCTCTTGCCTATTATGCTCTATTTAGATTTTTCTGTTTGTTTTTTGGTTTATATATGCATTGCCTTTTTGTTCCATGCTGTTTTGCTATAATTGTATTTTTTTAAACACACAATGCATTGTTTAATTTCAATTGTTACCATGTTGTATCATTGCTTTCTTTCTCTACACACATTTCATTGCTAGTCATTCTTCATTTCATTTCATCTCTTTTCATTTTCCACTTATTGGTTCATAGTTAGTCTATACTTAATATACTTCATCTTTGTTTGAATTTGATTCTCTTTGCATACTTCACCTTCATACTCTACACATACTTCCATCCCTCTATTGTTGGTTTATTGATATGACTTAACATAGTGTAATTCTTTGTTGTAGATATTAGAATTTGATCGACCACACATTTTTGTTCGATGTAGTTTTCAAAAAAAAAAAAAAATGATGATATCATTTTTCCCCCGGGGATCGGTGTAATCTGTTAAGTCATGATTCTGAGGGGGAGTTAAGTGTCAGGGATTTTTATGTACGGGGCTGATTTTTGTTAGTAAGCTCGTTTAAAGTCATGAGGTAGATTTTTTATTTGGGTACTTTGTGTACGATAATTTTGGAACATAACTCAACTGAGTCTGTGTCAGTCTCTTTTAAAATAAAGAAACTGTTCGAATGTTCTTAGTAGTATGGGGAGATACGGATGAGCTGAGCTCACATCTCAAGCAGTGAGTTCGCGCATGAGCGACTTCACTGAGTTGTACTGAGAAACTATAATCTCAGTCATTATGTATCTGGCAGGGCTTCGAGAAGGTTGTTTGTCTCGCTAGTGTGACCAGAGTATATTATTGAAGGGAAGAGTTTTTCCCAAGATATTATTTATTTGTCATGGATTTTTGGGATTACAACGTACAGTGAGTTGCTTTGTTTATGCAACCCTTTTTTCTGATGGATTACCATGTATGATGAGTTACTGATGGCATATGTACTTTTCACAATTTATGATGAGTTGCTGTGTTCTGCAACCTTTTTGCAATGGTTTTTTCGGATTACAATGTACAGTGAGTTGCTGTGTTGATGCAACCCTTTTTTCTGATGGATTACCATGTATAATGAGTTACTGATGGCATATGTACATTTCACAATTTATGACGAGTTGCTGTGTTCTGCAACCTATTTGCCATGGATTTTGTACGCTGTTCTAACCTGTGACAATGTACTACTTGTGATGTCTATGTTACTGTGATAAATAAACTGTGTATGAATTGGATACGAACTCGTCGTACCCGTTGGTCTATTCCTGACCTACGTTACTGTTGTGTGGGGGATACCAGAGACTTACATACACATTTATCGAACCCATGTCATTCATCCAATATATTTTACATGCCTGTCGGCCACTACTGTAAGCCCAACCTTGCTGACGTCAACATTGTCAGCTGTGCCAGACAGTAGCACTATCTTTCCATTCAACACCCACCACAAACATTCTACACTTAACAGAAGTAACAGAAGGAACATTTCGACAGTAACATAATCCATCCATAATATCTCCAAGTTATTTCTAAGTATCCACATTGTATGAGTATTTTTATAGTCCATCCATAATATCTCCAAGTTATTTCTTAGTATCCACATGTTTTATTATTTTCTAGGTAAGTTATTCATAATGCATTACTATGTTAGCTAAACATGTCTAAGAATACATTTTTCATAATTCATTTAACCATAATTCGACAAATTACATCTCAATATATCAGCACAATTTACAAGGTAAAATTTTCATACATTATAACAATGTCGACACAGAATCTGCCTTCCGAGACGAAAATTTGTCAGATCATTTGTGTTTGTAACATCTACCGTGAGACTTAGTACAGTCTGAGTCAGTCAGATGGGCAGTCTATGATCTTACAAAAATGTATCTCTATAGTGCATTTTGATTCAATCTATAATTCTTCTAAGTTAACCAAAAAAATCCAGAATTGTATTCATTAAAACTCATTTAACTCCAAACTAACAACCAATATCTCATACATGAGCAATAAAGTTAGTTGCTTATCCTTTACAGGACGTGGCAATCAACCCCAGCTTTTATTGGCTGTTTGTGATTTTTCTAGGCAATTTTTTCATTCAGTAGTTTGCCATTGCTTTTTGAACGGTACGGCGCTTATACCATTGTTAAAAATCCACACAAAGCGATCTGCTACCAAACCGCCTGCAGCAGGTTTCGAACCTGGTATATCTGGATTATGAAACTGCGTTCATATCCATTAGACCACAGACGCCGACATATGAGCAATATTTAACAAAAATAGAAATCATTTTACATTTTTACAAAGTCGACACCGAATCTGCCTTCGGAGACGAAGATTTGTCAGATCGTTTGTGTCTGTAACATCTACCGTAGAACTAGTATAGTCTGAGTCAGTCAGATGAGCAGTCTATAATCTTACATTACTATCTCTATGGTGTAGGTAAAGGAAGGGATGGAAATAGCGTCATGTCAGGGGTGAAAAGTGCTCAGCTGGACAACCTGTTACGCACAGTCGCCGGAAGCAATATAGGTGTTGGGCTTCTATTTATATGGCCAACCAGTTTATGTTACACACCAGTTCCGTATGCGTGTTAAAGTTGGTGAAGAACTGTTACTGGTGTGTAAATAGTGAAATGTTATGATCTGTTTATGAAAGTATATGTATCGTCTACCTCAATGTCGCTGCTCTGTGTTGATGTGGAGTGCTGTGTAGAATGTAGTCGGACTGACCTGGGCCAAATAGCGTGGTAGCCTAATTAGCTCACCAGGCGTTGGTTCTGTGAAGGTGTCATGTTGACATTCAGAACATAAGGCAGCTCCCAAGGTGTGTAGTCCCCGACAGTTTGTATAGGTTGATGAAGAGGTGTGGATGAATAAACGCGAATGCTTGATGGTACTTTAAAGGTAGCTGATTCACCCACTCACTCCCATGCAGTAGTCATTGAATTGTGTAACTGCAGTTTCGTGACAACCATTTATTTACGTTACACAGTGACATCTACAACAGTCAAATAGACGAGGATCAGGAACAGTACATCAATGGATAAATGACTGGCAAGTACATCTAAAGATTATCTAGCATGACCCATCCATCTAGTCGGACATTATTGACAATGATCTGTCCTTTCGAAGATAGTTCTATAACATTAGTGGTACTACTGACTCAGCGCGTCAGGTACTCTAAACAACTCCCTCGTACACCAGGCGAGTTTTCATTTACATAGTCACAATAGCAATAAGCTGTAGCTCATCTAGTCTTCCATTCCAGATAGTTATATTCTTCTGTTCGAAGATATCGGCCATAACATTGGGCCTCTATGAGAAAGTAAACACTGTAGATTCCTCATACGTAGACATAATCGTCCATGTTCAAATATACCGCTGACATGCAGGTTTGAGAATAATATCTATTCTCCTGGGCTTCTGTTTAAATATAAGACTAACAGTCTTAGTTGGCTCCATCGAGCATAACAAATAAAGTACTCTGCATCTCAACCATCCGTGAGCTCTCCTCACAGGTTGACACAAAATATGTTCTGCAAACACTGCAAATAAAGGTAATGTTAAAGTTCATTTTACCTTGCTTCGAATTCCTATCACAACGTAACAACTACTGTCGTCTTCCTGACGAACAGAATAATACAGGGGAACCTTAAACAACAAGTGGAAGAGTTTCCATCCCCAAGGTAATGCAGAGAGAACAAACAGACATCTTGTCCGAACAGAACCCAGATCAACTCTCCTTGCCGGAAGAATCCGTTCGCGCCCAGCCACTGCGCATGCCTAGACAGCAATAATCAAAGACAGAAAGGGAAGATAACCCTACATAAACTGTCACAGAAAAGTTACTACCAGTTCCCTAACTTTGCCCAGCAGAAAATATCAAATAAATTTACAACTTGAGAACCCGTCAAAAAACGACGGCAACAGTTTACCGCACCCTCCGGATAAAAAAACAAATGAAACTTTTTTTTTAAAAATACATCAATGAGCATAATATAACAAGCTCAAAACGCATAAATGATGCGCCGATGCAAGCATCAACATACATAATGCCCAAAAGTCAGTCTCAAACGACACACGATAGAGCGACTAGTGAGAACACAAAATCATCTCACCATATAAATGAAAACAATCCGGAAGGTGCCATCAAAAAATACTGTTGCTGGCAATACTCACAAAATCACATACATATCAATAATACAATATATAGCCATATCAAATGACAACCTAGCTTGAGTAGTCATATTAACATACTAATTTTGACGTGTAAATGCCATCTAATCATTATAATATAATGGATGGACATAATCACTTTATTAAAGTCTTTATACATAATTTAACAACATAAATATCATTAATCAATCAAGGATGCCATCCCAGGAACAAAAAGTTGCTGTATCCTGAAGATCACCATGTAAGTAGCATCCACATAGTATTGGTTTTCTGAGAACAATACAAATGATACAATTGGTAAAATGTTATAATGCACTATAATAAGTACTATATATGTAAACATTATATGTGGTCGACTAAATTTTTTTTTCTTGACCTTTATATTATGTCAACTCAACCTTCTCTATACACCAACGATGGTAATAGAGAAAGAAAACAATTAATTTACCATTCAAATGTGAAACAAATATGTCAATATGTTGTTATGACATTAAAGAAATGTCATAAGTCTAAAAGTGTATAATGAAATCTAGGACACCAGACTTAAGTGGACTCATGTGGGCATCTAGACAATATGTCTGCCATCACATTATCTGAACCACGGATAGCTCGAACCGTGAAATGAAAAGGTTGAAGAGCTATCGCATATCGAGTAGATCTCGATCTCTTCAAATCCTTATTCTGAATAGCTGTAAGAGCTTTTTGGTCGGTTTCCACAATGAAATGCGCGCCAAGAAGGAATCTTTGTAGCTTAAGGATGGACCAAACCATAGCTAACATATCACGGTCCAGAACTCAATAGTTCCTTTCTGCCGCATTCAATTTCCTAGAAATATATCACAGGATGCAGAGTTCCTGAATAATCTTGCATAAGTGCTGCTCCGATCTCAGTGAAAGAGGCATCACTACGAAGAACAAAAGTCTTATCAGTCATAGGTAGCTTTAAAATAGGAGGGGATGAGAACAAATTCTTAATCTGATTCAATGAAGATTGGCATTCTTGTGACCAGCGCACCACATTAGGAGACCCTTTCTTTAATAGGGTTGAAAGAGGTGCCATAACACTGACTAACAAAAAAAAATTTTTTTTTCTTTCTCTAACATTTCTATGTTTTTCTGGTCAATTTTAATGCGCTGTTTTTAAATCTGCAAACCGTTTTTCTCTATCAGGTCGGGATCTCTAGAAATACGCAATTGAAGTTTTTTAACAATGCATACAGTATTACAACATCATTTGTACAAGAAGTATAACAGTTATGTAGGCTTGAATTTCTTTGCAGTCGACTTTCGTCGGTGAATGGCATGTGGTACATCGCGATGAAGCATCCAACAATAATCGGCAAGCATGGTCACACTCCACCGTCCTTGATAACGTGACTCCATAACGGCGATATCTTGATGGAATCGTTCTCCATGTTCATCGCTGACTTCGCCAAGGTTGTCAGGGAAAAAGTCAAGATGCGAATCGAGCAAATGGATTTTGAGGGACATGTTACAGCCCATAATTCTGTATGCATGTATGCACTGCTTAACAATATGCACATAGTCGACAGATTTGTGATTTCCCAGAAAGTTATCGACGATCGATTTGAATGCCATCCATGCGCGAAGTTCACTACCATGTAACAAGTTCTCGAATTGTTTGTCTGCAATAACTTTCCTAATCTGAGGTCCTACAAAGATACCTTCCTTTATCTTTGCATCGCTAATCTTTGCATCGCTAATTTGCGGAAACTTTTCTCGAAGATAAGTGAAAGCTTTGCTCGTTTTATCTAACGCTTTTACGAAATTCTTCATGAGCCCCAACTTTATATGTAACAGTGGTAAAATGATGCTGTCTTTGTTAACCAATGGCTCGTGTATTACATTTTTATGCCCGTGCTGCATACGATCCCTGATAGGCCACACCTTTCTTGCATAATGTTCCTGTCTGTTGCGGCTGTCCCATTCACATAGGAAGCAACAAACTTTAGTATACCCAGTTTGCATGCCCTTGAGAATTGCAATGACCTTTAGGTCTCCACAAATCCGCCATTGGTAGTCATTGTACTTTATTTTTGCCAAAAGTATAGCCATATTGTCATAAGTTTCTTTCATATGAACAGAGTAGGCGACTGGAATTGATGAAAATAAATTTCCATTATGCAATAACACGGCTTTTAGACTAGTCTTGGAAGAGTCGACGAAAAGTCGCCATTCGTTGACTATGTGCTCATGACCGAGGTGCACCATTAGACCTTTTACATCTTTGCAATAGCAAATGTTATCTTCCATCTCAAAGTATTGAACAAGTTCTCTGTGTCTATGACGAAATTTAGATATCGGAGTATTGGGCGCTAAAAGATTCCATTCTTTGAGTCGCGAACCGAGTAATTCTGCTTGTCCTTTGGGGAGAGCGAGATCACGTATTAGATCTGAAAGTTCTGAATGGTTAATTAAGTGAACACCATCATTCACCGGTTTATAATCCGAGTCAGAATTAGTTTCTAAAGCAGGTAAACTATCACTTTCTGATGGTTCATTCACGTCCAACGGATATTGTTCTGGTGGAACTGGGATCGGACACGTGATTGGATCATGAGGCACTGGTTTCGAAACCGATTCAATATTTGGATAAACCACAGACTTTCTAGTTTTAAAAGTGAAACCATAGATATTTGTCAAGCAGAAGTAACAATCAGTAGCGTGATTTGTCGGTTCACGCCATATTACTGGCACTCCAAAAGGCATCGACTTATGCTTCGGCGATTTTCGTAACCAACCTGCCAATGTATTTGCACAAGTCGAACAAACTGCATTTGGCTTCCAAGATTTATTTGCATCATCAAATTTCGAATCGAAATAAAGTTCATATGCTTTCTTTAGCAATGGTGTAAAGTTTTTCTGGTGAACACGATCGGTAAAATATCCGCACACGTAACAGAACAGATCAGCCGAATTTCTACAATTTCTAGAAGCCATATTTCACTCAGAATTATTTCAAAATACAGTAACTATTTGAAATATAACGTAACATATGTCATGCATCTTTTAGCAGTATAAAAAGTAGAATTATTTTGCATTTTATTAATTTTTAAAAAGTTATATAGTAAAAATGAAACGGAGCAAATAACGGTTTCCCAAAAATATATTTATTCACAAATATCTTAAGAACCCGACGTGATAGAGGTAAACGGATTTCAAATTTGAAATCAGCGCAAGAAAATGACCTAAGAACACTTATTCTTATATAAGAAAGAAAAATGTTGTTTGTCAGTGAGGATAGATTATGTATGAATCTACCGTAGAATTGTATTAACCCCAAAAGACTACGTACTTGCTTTTTTGTCTTCGGAACAGAGATATTTAATATCTTAGAAACGTTTTGATCCTCTGTCTTCAAGAGACCCTGACCAACGCGATGACCTAAGAAAGAAATTTCACTAAACCCAACAAAAGCTTTAGAGGGTTTTGCAGTCAAATTGTGCTCGCGTAGAGTAGACAGTAATTCCTGTAAACCCAAATAGTGATCTTTCCACGTATTACTGAAAAGACAGATGTCGTCTATGTAAGCGATGACATCTGAACGATCAGAAAGAATTCGACGCATCATGCGTACGAATGTAGCTGGAGCATTCATAAGTCCGAAAGGCATAAAATTCCACTGAAACAAACCCCTAGGTGTTGAGAAGGCAGTGAGAGGTTTGGCGTGTTCAGTCAACGGAACTTGCCAATAACCTTTCGACAAGTCGAGTTTAGTAAAGAATCGAGAGTTAGAAAGTTTAATAAGTAGCTCCTCTAACAAAGGCATAGGTTCAGCATCGAACTTCGTGACTTGGTTCAATTTGCGATAATCCACGCAAAGACGTATATTATTGTCTTTCTTTCGAACAATAACCATCGACGAAGAGTATGCTGAAGTGGATGGTTCAATTATTTTCAATTGAATCATCTCATCCAACTCTTTCTCGACCTGAGTTTGAAAATGGATAGGTATAGGGTATGGTCTTACTCTGATCGGATTATGATCAGTCAGTATGATGTCATGTTTAATGACATGTGTGTGTCCAGGAATGTCAGTAAGGACATCCTGAAATGATTGTAGCAAAGAAGATACCTGTTTCTGTTCATCCATAGACAAATTCGGAGAAACAGTAACACTTTCCCATGATTCCGTAGAATGAAGTGGAATCACTGGAAGCGGAAGATTAACATCCGAAAAAGTAGTTTCCTCATCCTGTATAACAGACAAGGATGAGTACTGTCCCTGTGGGACTGGAGAATCGTCCGTCGCCTGAAAAATAGGCTGCAAATAGTCTGGTCGCTCATGAAATTCCGTAAGCATATTTATATGGAAGGTTTTATGCCTCCCATCAATATCGACAACATAGTCTACATCGGAAATTTTCGAGACTATTGCATATGGACCTTTCCATGCAATGAGAAGTCTGTTCTCCCTAACACAAATGCTTTGTCCCCCGGACAAAGTTGACGTAAGCGTCTCTTCTTATTAGCGAATTGCCTTGCCTTTTCTTTGGCAAATTCTGATGATGAAGTTGCTATCTTGCATGCTTCGATAATCTTATGCCTGAGAGCAATGACATACTCATATGAAGATTGTGTGTCATTGTCAATATTATCGGCAGTTATCAAATCGTGTAGCAAGGACATAGGACCGCGCGGTTGCGCGCCAAAGACAAGTTCAAACGGAGAAAATCCTGTATGCTCGTTGGGGACCTCTCTATAGGCAAAGAGAGCCGCGGGTAAAACCCTGTCCCAATCCTGAGGATGATCCTCCGTAATCTTGCCCAGTAAGTTCTTAAGTGTCCTATTAAGACGTTCAACTAACCCATTCGACATTGGGTGATAAATACTACTTAGAGACCTCTTAATATCTAGGATAGACATCACCTGCGACATAGTGTCAGATATCAATTGGGTACCATGGTCTGACAATATTTCTCTGGGAAAACCCAAACGAGAAAATATTAGCCAAAGAGCGTCTGCGATATCGGCAGTAGATATGCTCTTTAGAGGTATAGCCTCTGGCCAACGTGTGCACATGTCAACGCATGTTAGGATGAATTGATGTCCTCTGGCTGACTTAATCTTAAAAGGGCCAATAATATCAATTGCCATCTTCTGAAACGGCCGTATAGGAATGTCTGCAGCCTGGATAGGTGCAGCATGTCTTGGACCTCTAGATTTGACTTCTTGACAAATCTTACAAGAACGGCAATAAATTCGTATGTCTTTGTTTACAAATGGCCAAAAGAAAGCCGCTAGAACTCTCGACTTAGTGCGAGAAAAACCCATGTGTCCAGCACACTGAGAATCATGTGCATGTTGAAGAATTAAGGCTCTCATACTTTTGGGCACGAGAATTTGAGAATGTATAGACGTGTCTGAGTGTTGTACCATACGCACCAGTATACCATTCTTCATAGTGATATACGACTTGCGATTCGTATTCTGATTCGGATCACCGTTTTTAGCGAGAAGAAAGTATTTATTTAAAGAAGGATCTTCTCCTTGTAGTCTCACAAACGAGTCATGCGAAATCACCAAGTGATCATCTTGGCTACGAACTTCATTACCATCAGTAGATGAAGTTGAAGGAATAAGAGCCTGTGCTCTTGTCACAACTGCATTGGCTGTTTGGATATTATTTTCTTCCCAAGCAGCAATTTGCTGCGGGGTGCATTCCTTAACCCCGTGAATACGACCGATTATAAGATCCGCAATCGGATTAGGTAGAAGACACGCGTGGACATCTCCCGTAAAGAAGGGAGTAGCAATGTGGATGATGGCAGTAGGATATTTCTCCAAAGTGCCACCAAATGTCACACATTTGACCACTTTTCCCGTAGCACAGCAAGGATCTATGAGAGATTGTTTAACCCCGATAGTAGTGCATCCAGAGTCAAAAAGAATTGAGACCGGATTATTATTCACAAGACCTTTATGCAGGGTAAGAGATCCTCTCCCGTCATGCGCCATTGCAGCAGGAAGAGCGGGAAGAGGGTGACCACAAATTAAAGTAGATACCGTAGACGGCTCGAACAATGTTGAGCATTGGGGGCACTTAGTTGCTCTCTTAAAATCGAAAGCAGAACACGCGGTAGCATTAGAGTTCTTACCATCGTTTCCTTGACTACAGGCTCCCTGAGACTCTTGTTGTGCAGAGTTTGCCTGCTGATAAGGTCTTCTTTTATTATGTTTAGCCCTGCCGCGATTATCATTACCCCTGTAATTGTCATTATGTTGTCTACTGTAATCATTATACCTGTTTGAATCCCGGTTTCCAAAATCACCATTGTCATATTCTTGACGGCGATAATTATTATCCCGAGAAGAATAGCCCGGATAGTGTCTACCATAACCACCTTTGCGAAAGTGTCTATAATTGTTAGACCCATAATTACCAGGGCTATCAGCACGTCTCCAATTCTTTGAAGAAAACCCCTTGTGTGATGGATTGTTTTGATATTGAGTGTAATTTTGATTAGTCTTCCTATTCAAGTTTTGTTGCGCACCTTGAAAATTACGATTGAAGTTAGGGCCATATTGTGCTGCAAAAGCAACAGGCAACCCTTCCTTCACCTTCGAATTGCTAACCGTAGCATGGGGATGTGCCGTGACGTACTGGCAACAATATTCTTCCATGTCTTTTATATTACTAGGTTTACGCTCATGAAGAAATGCAAGGAAAGACTCATTAACCGATGACAGAACTTTGTCCCGAAGCAATAAGTCCATAAGGGCTTCATATGTTTTCTCTGTTTTAGACAGCTCAATCCAACGTGTGAATGTGAGACGTATTTGTGTAATAAAATCAGAGAAACTCACTCCAGTTTCTGGCAACATTGTTTTAAAACGAAGACGATAATCTTCTTCTTTTAATTGATATTTTTTTAATAATGTTGCTCTCACAACCTCATAGTTAGTCCTTTCCTGTTCTTCTATCGCCATTAAAGTATTTAATGGTTCACCTGAAAGTAATCGCATCAATTGTCCGGCATATTTCTCCTTCTCTACTTGCTGCGTTCCGCATGTAAGTTGGAATATATCCAAATAAAATGTTATGTCATCCTTTAGAGGGTTGAAAGGAGGTAATTTGACATCATTAGCACGCTCGTTTGTTTTACCCGAAGTTGCTTGAGAAGCCCCCATATTTGTCAATTTTAATTTCTCTAACTCTAAAACTAAGTGTTTTTCCTCATGTTCCATTTTTGCTTTTCTCTCTTCAGCAGCAGCTTGAAGTTTCTTCTCTTCAGATTCTCTGTCCAATCTTTTATTTTCATTTTCCATTTGTAGCTGGATTTTTCTCTCCTCAGCCTCGGCTTCTCTTTTTTGTTTTTCTAATTCTCTCTGCTGTTTCCTCTCTTCAGCTTCTGCTTCTCTTTTTTGTTTTTCCATCTCCATCTGGAATTTCCTTTCATCTGACTGCATCTGCAATCTTAAATTCTCAGCTTCTGTCTTCTTTATTTCAGCTTCTCTGTCCAATTTCTTATTTTCCTCTTTTTGTCTCTTTTCTTCTGACTTCACTGCTTTAGTCCACTGAGCAGTCGCGTATTCCTCCAATTTCTCACCAGTCTTCCCAAGGGATTTCCCTTGTTCAATAAAGAAGTCTGGTGTAGACATTCTGTCTAATGAGATCCGTTACCTGAAATAATACAATATATTATCCCAATCTCAATGGGAGACAAGTCTGTAATACTGGACTTGTATAATCACCTCACTATACTTTAACCTTTGTGAGTGACCAGTCTTAGTCAATGACCTTGTATAATTACCTTGATTCTGTATAATAATATTACCATATCTGAAAAGTGCATCATAATAATAATAACAATCCCTGACAAAGTATTTAAATACAGACTGTATGACAACAATATATAATATCACTTAACAAAAACAAACATATCAACAAACGAAAACATTCGCAGAAGTCAAAAAAAAATTATAAGGCAAAAGTAAGGAAAAAAATAATCACAAAGTATGTGATGATAACTGCGAACAATCAACAAAACAAATGACACCACAGTGTATAAACATATGGGTGTATAGAAATAAACAATAGAAAAAAGTAGGCAAACAAATACAAACAAATCAAATCCACACACACACAAAATAACATGTAACACAAAGCAAAATAGGGTGTGTTGTAAGAAGGCTCAGTCATACATAATACAATGGTTCACAGTTTCCAAAAAAAACAATCACCACTTATCTTAAATACACTCCTGGCCTTAGTCAACAATGTTGTACATAGAAACAATAATGGCATGAAGCTCCATCGTTGAAGGTTACAACAGCTGAATCTTGAATGTTCACGTTGAGTTCCAAACTGTTGACGGTGTGTTGATGTACAATATGAATCGTGTTGTCCAGTTTCCAATGTGTAGTTCTCTTGAAATGTCAATTCCTCGATCTGTCCAGTGTGCAGCTTAGACCCACAGATCTGGCCTACCAATTTATGTTGGGCTTCTATTTATATGGCCAACCAGTTTATGTTACACACCAGTTCCGTATGCGTGTTAAAGTTGGTGAAGAACTGTTACTGGTGTGTAAATAGTGAAATGTTATGATCTGTTTATGAAAGTACATGTATCGTCTACCTCAATGTCGCTGCTCTGTGTTGATGTGGAGTGCTGTGTAGAATGTAGTCGGACTGACCTGGGCCAAATAGCATGGTAGCCTAATTAGCTCACCAGGCGTTGGTTCTGTGAAGGTGTCATGTTGACATTCAGAACATAAGGCAGCTCCCAAGGTGTGTAGTCCCCGACAGTTTGTATAGGTTGATGAAGAGGTGTGGATGAATGAACGCGAATGCTTGATGGTACTTTAAAGGTAGCTGATTCACCCACTCACTCCCATGCAGTAGTCAATGAATTGTGTAACTGCAGTTTCGTGACAACCATTTATTTACGTTACACAGTGACATCTACAACAGTCAAATAGACGAGGATCAGGAACAGTACATCAATGGATAAATGACTGGCAAGTACATCTAAAGATTATCTAGCATGACCCATCCATCTAGTCGGACATTATTGACAATGATCTGTCCTTTCGAAGATAGTTCTATAACATTAGTGGTACTACTGACTCAGCGCGTCAGGTACTCTAAACAACTCCCTCGTACACCAGGCGAGTTTTCATTTACATAGTCACAATAGCAATAAGCTGTAGCTCATCTGGTCTTCCATTCCAGATAGTTATATTCTTCTGTTCGAAGATATCGGCCATAACATTGGGCTTCTATGAGAAAGTAAACACTGTAGATTCCTCATACGTAGACATAATCGTCCATGTTCAAATATACCGCTAACATGCGGGTTTCAGAATAATATCTATTCTCCTGGGCTTCTGTTTAAATATAAGACTAACAGTCTTAGTTGGCTCCATCGAGCATAACAAATAAAGTACTCTGCATCTCAACCATCCGTGAGCTCTCCTCACAGGTTGACTCAAAATATGTTCTGCAAACACTGCAAATAAAGGTAATGTTAAAGTTCATTTTACCTTGCTTCTCATTCCTATCACAACTTAACAACTACTGTCGTCTTCCTGACGAACAGAATAATACAGTGGAACCTTAAACAACAAGTGGAAGAGTTTCCATCCCCAAGGTAATGCAGAGAGAACAAACAGACATCTTGTCCGAACAGAACCCAGATCAACTCTCCTTGCCGGAAGAATCCGTTCGCGCCCAGCCACTGCGCATGTCTAGACAGCAATAATCAAAGAAAGAAAGGGAAGATAACCCTACATAAACTGTCACAGAAAAGTTACTACCAGTTCCCTAACTTTGCCCAGCAGAAAATATCAAATAAATTTACAACTTGTGAACCCGTCAAAAAAAGACGGCAACAATAGGTTATAGTAATACCGTCAAATGCAATGGACTGTGGCATGAAAGTGTTATCATTTCTACCTAAGTATCTGTCACGTAACTACGTAAAGGAAAAATCTTTCTATTAACCATGATGTCTTAATTTCAACAACAGCATGTGTATTTCTGACCTAAATATTATATTTAATTTCTGTGTCATCAGTATGTATTCTCATCATAGGTATCCGCAACACGCATTAGTACGGGTATTATTTTCAAACTATTTATCAACATCGTAAGTATTTTTAACGTGTGTATCCTTAACACATATCTCCTTGGAAGGGGTATCATTATCAACTTGTGTCATAATCATATGTATATCCATCGTGTGTGTCCTTGACAAGTAAATCCTTTTTTCTAATATTCTCATCTGTCACGTGTTCACGTAAAGACAGCAATATCTAGGTTACAACCAAGTCAAAAATGCATTTATGGCATAGGCATATGTTAATATCTAAGACCAACATCAACAGCAGAGACTATCTCTTCTCATCAGTCTCATAATCTCATCTTTGTGCAAAAATTTTTCTCAATTATTTTCAATCAACTGTCACCTGACTACGGAAAGACAGGAATGTCTAGATTATAACAAAGTCATAACTGCATATATCATCTTCGTGTGTATCCTCGTGTGTATCCTTAACACGTATCTCTTCAGTATGGGCATGGTCATCCTGGAGTATCTTTTTTTTTCGTGGATCTTCTATCTTATTGAACCTCAAAATTTTTCAATCATATTAAACTATCTGTCACGTATCCACGTAAAGACAGAAATATTTATACTATTCTCATGGAGTATTTATGGCATAGGCATCATGTACAAGCAATAGCTGCACTATCTCATGTGGCATAGGCGTCATGTACAAACAATATCAGGGGGTATCAATAGCATAGGCATCATGTACTAGCAATAGCTGTACTATCTCATGTGGCATAGCCATCATGTACAAACAATAGCTGCACTATCTCATGTGTCAAACAAACAGGGGCGGGTTAGTGGGGAACGAAATGACACCATGGAACATATGAGGAACTATGGGTGCAAAAATAGTCATCTGTGTGGTCTCATGAACATGTGTGGGGGTGGTTCAGGGTAATTAGCATCACTAATCTATGTCAACAATCCTATCACTCTGTTTCTTTTCTCATGTCTTCCAATATTCATTCTTTTTATACGAATTTGTAAACAAAGTTTATTAATTATTTCAAAATATAATGACTCCAAAAAAATCACCATCAATACATCAGATTCCTGGATGTGACAAAGTCTATCAATGGGGTGAAAATAAGGGTTAGCTCAGAAAGCGAAATAGAACAGTCAATATAGCCCGGATGAAAAAGGAGGAGGGCGGCCTGCATGGAGGCCGTAAGGAGGCAGCCCCTCCACCATGCAAAGGCACAACAGGCCAATCACCTGTTTGCTTTAAATCACGATTACGCGAACTACAAGAGAGAAAACCGGACTGATTCTAAAGGCGACGAACTGGAACGGACTACGGACTACGACTTATGGAACTTGGAACACAAGAAGTATAAATGGGAAGGAAGAGGAGCTGGTGGAAGAGATGAGGAAAGCAAAACTAGAAATCCTTGCTATAACGGAAACGAAGAAAAAAGGACAAGGAGTCATGGATCTCGATGGCAACACGTTGCTCTACAGTGGTGTACCCATATCTGAAAGAGCTAAAGGGGGCGTTGGTTGCATTGTGACCCAAAATCAAAAAGATAGTATCAAGGGATGGAACTTTGTCTCGGAGCGCATTATGGTTGTAAAACTAAAAGAAGGAGAAACCATAGTCAACCTGGTCATAGTGTATGGGCCAAATGAGGATGAGAGAGCAGAGGTCAAGGAGGAATTCTTCGAGCTGCTTCAAAGGACAGTGGATGACTGCCTAGATGAAGTTATTATGCTCGGAGATTTTAATGCCAGAGTTGGAAATGACCATGCTAGATGGGGTGGAGTTATCGGAAGATATGGAGAAGATACTCTCAATGACAATGGAAAGCGACTCCTTAGATTCTGCAGTGAGCAGAATCTGATCATTACAAACACAAAGTTCCCCCATAAGCACATACATGCATACACTAGATGTGAACCAACCAAGAATGAGAAGTCAGTGATCGACTATGCCATTGTTCGTAGAAGCTCATTCAGATATGTCCGAGATGCAAGAGTCTGGAGGGGGCCAGAGATTGGAAGTGATCACTACCTGCTAACAATCAAACGAACAACTGAAAGAGTTGCTCAGCCTAGGAACTGCCCAACATCACGCAAGAAATCAAGTAAACGAGCAGGAGAAATGAGCATTAGGACCTACAAGCTGAGAGAGCCAGAAATTAAGACCAGATATCAGGGGCTTATTGCTACAGCAGTGAGCAACACAGAAGAACGACCTGATGACTTGGAAACCCTCTGGAATAAATTCAAGGATATCATAAAGACAGCTGCTGCAGAAGCATGCAGTGAAGTCCGACTTGGGAACCAGAGAAAGAGGACACCTTGGTGGACAGAGGAAGTCAAAGAGAAAATAAGAGAGAAGAAAATGGCATGGAAACAATACTTAGGAGCTAAAAACACAACAGGACAAATGGAAAAATATAGAGAATATGTGACACTCAGAACAGAAGCAAAGAACAAAGTGCTAGCAACAAAACAGAAGTCCTGGGAAGAATTTGGAGAAAAGCTAGAAAAAGATGCACAAGAAAACCAGAAATTGTTCTATAAGACCCTAAAGAACATGAGGAAAGAAAAACAATGCCCTCTCAAATTTATAAAGGACAAGCAAGGCAAATTGCTTACTGCCCCGAAGGAAGTAATGGAAAGATGGAAAGAATATTTCTCAGAACTCCTGGATGGTGAGCATGATGAAGCATCAGAAATGATAACCACTGACACAGAAGAGGAAACCAATGATGGTGAAGATGACATAAAGATGGAAGAACTGAGGGCAGCACTAGAGAAAATCAAGATGGGCAAAGCAGCAGGGCATGATGGTATAACACCAGAAATGGTTAAGTACATGGAGCATCAGGCGACGTATTACTCCTAAAGGTCCTACAGGCAGCATGGTGCAACAAGACCATACCAAAGGATTGGGAGATTGCCATCATAACACCAATTTTCAAAAAGGGTGACAATCGACAATGTGGAAACCATAGAGGCATATCCCTTCTCAGTGTCCCTGGTAAAATCTACTCTAGAATCCTAGAGCAGAGACTTCGACGCCTAGCTGAGCCACAATTGGATGAGGTCCAGTGCGGATTCCGAGCAAACCGAAGTACTCAAGACCTAATCTTCACACTCAGACAGCTGAGTGAAAAGGCCATTGAGTATAAGAGTGAGATCCATCTTTGTTTCATAGATCTGGAAAAGGCGTTTGACAGGTTCCCCTGGAGCAAACTTTGGGACTGTTTGGCAAGGAAGAATATTCCAGCACCTCTGATTCATGCTATACAGAGCTTCTACAAGTCTTGCAGAAATTATGTGACGACAGCAAACCATAAGTCAGAAGAGTTCAGGACCACCACTGGTGTAAGACAAGGTGATATCCTATCACCTTACCTCTTCATACTCCTTATGGACGATGTCATCAAGGCATGTAAGGAGAGAACAAGAAAGTATTCAGTGGGGTACTGGAAGATGAGACAGGTCTATATTTCGGAGCTGGCATTTGCTGATGATGTTGCCCTGATTGCTAAATCAGAGGCACATCTCCAATCCAACCTGCAAGTCTGGAAGGAAGAGCTGGAGAAGAGAGGGATGGTCATAAGCAGCTCTAAAACAAAATCCATGGTAATATCACGAGAAGAAAGAAAACATCAGATTAAGTTGGGAGAACAGGTCCTGGAGCAGGTCGACCACTTTAAACATCTCGGAGCTATTATAGACCGAAAGGGAGGCATCAAAGAAGAGTTGGCCACTCGAAAAGCAGCGGCTGGGAGGCTTTTTCAGGCCATAAATCGTGGATTCCTCAGCAAGAAAGAGGTTGGTAAGAAAACGAAGATGGCTGTATACCGCTCCACCTATGTCCCAGTCTTGACATATGGATGCGAGTCGTGGGCAATGACTACAACCCACAAAAGCCAGATCCAAACCTCAGAAATGAGGTATCTGAGGAAAGTGGTTGAAGTAACAAGAAGAGACATGGTCCGCAACCAGACGATCCGTCAAGGCATAAAATCCCATCCGCTGCAGACCCAAATAGAACAGTCCCAACTAAGATGGTTTGGCCATGTCTGCAGAATGGGAGAAGATCGGCTACCACGACAAGCATGGGAAACAAAGAGCCAGGGATCCAGACCTCCAGGACGACCCAGAGTCCGCTGGGAGGACAACATTAGACAATCTTTGAAGGACCGAGGACTAGAATGGAACCAGGCCAGGAAGAAGACAGCTGATAGAATGGTCTGGCGCTCTCTCTTCCAAACCTCTACACCTCACGGTAGAAGGGGAACGACTAAGTAAGTAAGTAATATAATCTGTTGTTAGCAAGTTGTGAGAATAGTAACTGTGGTCTCATGATGGACAGAAAGAAAACTAAAAGGTCTCCAGATTACAACAAAATTGCAATTCAAATTGAAGATAATTAGAAGAGAAAAATCAGAATTTCTGAATATTAACTCAGAGTGAGAGAAGGAAAATGAGTAAAAAGGGGTGGGGGAAGGGAGGGCGTGAGGGGTGGAGTGGAAAAAGAAGTCTCATTTGTCTTGTAATAGTGGATCAAATGTTGGATGTACAGTCATTGTCTATAATGACATTGTAACATAATCTACATACAGAATTTCAAACAAAAAAATCTGTAAAGAGATTGAATTTCTTTATACTAAAAAAATATGACCATTACAGAGGCAGTATGGTGTTGAATCATGACAGTAAAAATTATTAACAGTACCCATAAAAATGTGTGGTATACACTCAAAATATCTCTGTGGAAAAAGGATGGCATACTATAACAATCATAAATATAAATTTCAAAACTGTGAAGTTGTCTGAATGGGCGTAACGGGGCGGCGATTATAATGTTGAAGTTGTTTCGCGTGTGCCTTTGTGGTTGTGGTAAAGTGGGATGATATAAATATTTATAGGGGACTTAGTGTACTGACTGAGATCAGCTGTGAAGGTATCTGTATCTAATAGGTGTAGTGTTTTACAGATAACCTTACTTGCTACCACATTTGTGCCTCAGTCAGAATTATTCTGGAATATTGTGATGACTACGTTGAATGTCTAGGGTATGTATATGATGACGTGTAAGTCACAACAACAACAGACAGATAAACAATTTAATTTATTCCACAACACTGTACAACACTGTGACACTCACACACATTTAACACTCTATAAGACTATCTTAAATGAGTCACTGGTAAATTTTCAAATATATATGTATTAATTACTTTCACTAATATATATCGTGATTCAACTACAAAGTGAACCAGGAATCACAATCAATTGTAATCACAATTTATATATATACATAATTTATAAATATGAACCTTGTAGGGACATATTTTATTAATATTATCCTATGTGTGTCAGTTGTGTAGTAGTACTATGAGGTAATACTGGTTTTGTTTTTCAAGCTATGTTGCTATTGGTCATCATGACTTCAAGTGTTTGTTTATCTGGGAAATAGTATGGGGGAAAAGTTCACAGTTCCTGTCAATTTAAACAAGGTATTGTCCCTCTTTTTTACTAAAATATCAATTTTTGAGGGGACACATAATGTTGAGCTCCTCTGGCCACAGAGGCTTAACTTTCGTGATGGTGGCAGGAAAAGACTCCTCTGCTCGATTGCTCCCCTGTGTTCTGGAGACACCTCACTGGTCGCTATCTGGACCCAGGAGTATGCTGTCAGCCTCTAGATTCAGCAAAGATCCGACCAGGTGCTGCTCAATAACTTTAGGACCACAGTCCCTGAAACAAGAAGGTTGTACCTCCTACTTCATAACTAATTTATAATCTATCTCCAGACTGAACACAATACATAACAAACACTGAGTTCAGAGCGGTAGGCCAACTGCTATCTTCATCTGAAACAATTGACATCAGTATACTCCTCCCTAATGGTTACTACGCCTCTGCAATTCCAGCATTATTTCTTTCTAGTCAATAAGATAGGTGTCAGTGTACTGTTTGGCAATTCCATGTAGTTTTACTTTCCTCCGACACCTTCTGTTCAGGTTGGAGCACTATATAGGCTTTGCCTCATGTTCGCTACTGAACCACACACATATACAGACATAAATTATCAATTTGCATTCAATTTTCATTAAAAAGATATCAAATATTTCAAGCTTACCACAATTCATGGAAATAATACAGAATTACGTTGAGTGGCAATGAATAGGCACTAAATCCGATCTGCCACTGTCTCAGGCTTTTATTTAGAAAAATATAATCTGAATCTCAACGCACTGTTGCTTTAGAAAGTTTATTTGAAAATGTGGTGCTGACCTGATGCCTCTGATTGACTATATTGGCGGGTCTAACCAATCGTGCCATGTTTACACAGCTTTTCAAAAAAAAAGTACCCTTCCTTCCGTCTCCCCTAACAACAAAAGATAGTATTTATAGCCCGACTAATCGTGTTTAGCCTTACATTTACTTCTATCCAATCAAATAGGATTTAACATGGGGACCTATTTCCCGTACAATGGTGGTTTTAAAATCTGCCACTGAGCGATTCTGATTTTGGGGTTGTCTGACACCCTCACTATTTCTTTTGGCTATAATTTGTTAATTCCTAGACTATTTGCGTAACACTTAACATATTATTTGTCAGCAAGTCCTAAGGAACCCAAATATACAAATTTAATGGGGCTAAGGGGCTGCGTTCAAAATATGCATTTTCTTCTACCTCCCGTTCACTTCGATCGATGTGGTGTCTGGGTACTGTCATGTTTTCAGACATAAAACAGTATAATGTCATATTTCCTAATAAGCATTTTGTAAGTTTTAAAACCTAACTCTCGTATAGGTAGTGTTTTTTATCACTGTCGATTTGAAAAAAGCTAGTGCTTGTGGCCTTACACGCGTGATGTCATTAATTGTATAGCGAGACGCGTGTTTAGTGTTGCATGCGTTCCTGCTTTCAGCCCTCCCTTCTTTCTATCCTAAGTTCATCTGTCTTTTCGTTTATGTTAACTTAGTGTTTAAAATGACATGAATGGAATATTAAATATAGGTCAGCTTGCGTATCTCAAGGTTTTTCTTAGAAATGCAGTACACGTTTTATCGTAGAAAGCGTGTATTGAAGCAGTAGGCTTTTACTATCAACGTGAAACGTTACAATTTGCAGACGAAGTAGAAAACAAGGGGGGTTTCGAGTACAGTCATTGTGACAGCACTGTTCTTTACCATTCTTCTTTCCTTTTAGTGAATTTATTTGTTAGGCTTTACATTTACCTTTTAATTTTTATATGTGGATTTAGAATGTCTCACGACAGTGGTGGTATTTTTCTCAATTTTTGGCCAGTAATATCTATTTCCTTCGTCGTCTGTTGTATGATCGAGCTCGTCTGACAAGTATCCTTCTGCATATTCGTCAGAGTTCATAACACTATCTTCCGCACTTGACGAATCAGATTCCAATTTGATGTCAAACTGGGACTTTTCATGCACTGTACATACTTCTTCTTGTCTTGTTTTAGGCTGATTCATGGGGGTCAACTGCGTCCTGTCTGTATGCACTAAATTTGCTTGTCAGTGTCTGTTATATTTCTTTCCTGATCTTATTGGACCTATGTGTGCCCTCCATCCATCTTCTGTTGTTGTTGTTAGGAGGCAAACTTGTCCGTTCTTTAACGCTAAGGTTTTAAAATCCCATATCTTTCTGGCTTTAACTTCAGTAATGAAATTTCTTACCGCTATTCTATGTGCTCGTTTATTCAGTGTGTCCCAGTGTCTGTTTCTCTTGCCATAAGACTTGCTTGGTGATAATGTACGTGGTCTGCTCTCTATTTCCCCATGGCGATAATCTGTTAAGTTTCTCCTTGGAACATAGGAGTGGGTTTTACTGGGATTTGAACTGGGGACGGTCTGGACTGGGTACTGCTGACTCTGCCATGCTCTACGTGGGTTCTCGTGCGTTATTGAATTGATCATGTGGTGAACCAATTGACATTGGGGACGATTGTTATGTCTACACAATTTCTTCATGTTTTCAGCATTGGAACTGCGCATATCCGCGTCTGTTACTCTACGATTATGTGGCAAATAACTGTCATCATATGCTCCTGGGAAGTAGGGTTGCCTTCTCCTTCCAGGTGAAAGGTTTTCGTTTTGTCTATTACTTTTCTTAATGGTGTTTAGTAACCTCCTGTAGTTGAATCGTATAGAAATTCTTCATGTTCAGTGGGACATACATCAGATTTTTGTGCTGTATGATAACCTCCTGTAGTTGTCCTGAGCGGTAGGATGTGCATCAAATTTATGTACTGTAGGATATCCTCCTGGTAGGCAAATTTCACGCTCCTTGTTAATATTATACGGGTGGTGCGGGGTGTATTTGTTGCGCATTGACCTGGCAGTGGCATAGCCAAAACTATGGCTGTATCGTCTGGGCTGCCTACGTCATGGTTGCCGGTGCATTGTTAATTGTTCCATTTTTCTTTGTGACAGTGGTTCAGTGATCGTGGCTAGTGGGTGCTCTCCTTAGAAGGACAGGTCACGGGCATCAATTATGGTATTATGTGTCCGGGTGCCTGTTATGTGCATGTAAGACTGGTTCAAAGGCACCAATTATGTATTATGTAGCCGTCCCGTCCTGGTATGTGTTACTTCATAGACTGGGCACGGTATCCAATTATGGTTTTATGTAGCCGGGGAATCCAGTGTTTCAATTTTATTTATTTATATCTATGTGAGTGATTGTTGTACTGGCTTCAAGCTCGCCAGAGATGGAAATTTCTCACACTCTATTTGGGTGTGCAGGTATCGGTCATTCCTCCTATTGTTGGTGAAATCGGAGAGCTTTTCCTTTTAGTATTTGGATATAAACTGGACCATGCTTCCATGCATTACAACAAGCGTCAAGTCCTCAACAGCTTACTAATTTTCATATATTTTATTTTGACTTCAACACCATTTTCAAGTGGTTTACTAACCAAAATTCAACAGGCATTTACAATTATGTACATCAACCGAAAGTGGTTGTTTCTTTTCATAATATGCATGTTTCCTTGTTCAATGACGTCACAATACACTGTCTTATAGGGTTATTCATTAATTTTTCCATGATCCTTCTCAATCTCAGGGTTCTCAAAAAACTTCATATTAACTTTCTTTTTGTGTAGGTTACCACCTGTAATTTCCTGTTCCAATATCTTGTTGTTTCATTTTTGTATTTCCTTCAGAAAATATTTTCAATCCTTCGTTCAGTGTCTCATAGCAATATTTATTACATATAGTAATCATGTTGGGCTGAAAATTAAATAAGGCAATTCGAATCTTCACTCTACTTACATTGAAGGAAAAAACCAGCAAGATAACATTGCTTGAACCAACTGTTCAAGACTTACACAAAAAGACGTCAGTCTGCATATCGAATCACAGCTCATAATTCCCTGGGAAATCTTTGCCGGCAAGTCCGTAGTGAAGCTAAGCTGGCTACGTTATCCCATTGGTCAAATATCACGTGTTAAAAAGCGTGATATCGCTATCTTTACCCTGCATTCGTATTGCTATGACAACCGCCGGCCAAGATCAGCCTTCCTCGTGTCAAAAAGTGACCTAGTCAAAGACCACCCGCTCATTTCCCTCTCTTAGTACTTCGGGTTAATTTTCATTTTAGTTAAGAATTCTGTTTGTTATTTATAGGGAAATGGTATATTATGTTTTTAGTTATTTATGACTAGACTCTAGCATGAATAAATGCTCAAGTGGTCGGTCAGACGGCCACAGAAGTCTGGCTGTTCTGCCCTCTTACTCTTGTGCATGTACCTGTCTGTGTTGTACAGCGGTTTCTTCCACCTCCTTAGTATTTGAAGATGCCTCCTTCGGCTGTTCTCTCTGGGTGGCTGTTTCTGGTTTTTTTTTCTTCTTGGCGTTTGGTTTGGATCGCACCATCTGTACTATACTGCGATGTTTTGTTATACGACGGAAAAAATTATTTGTTGCACATTTATTATCCATTTTTTTTTTTTAATTAATGTGTTTGCTACTTCATTTTGTAGCACGCCCCTTTCAACCATCTACCATGTACATGGATTTGTTGGTTATGTCAGGTTGTTATCCATTAAAAGTTACATATGCAAATATACAATAATCATTGAATACCCAGCCTGCTCTTGTAAAATGTATTCTTTAAAAAAAATAATAAGAAGCCAAAAAGATTACCATACTTAAAATATGAAATATGTCTCACAATTTACATAAAAATATGCTGCGGAAAAGACAAAATAGCTAATTTAAATTATTTATAGATTAAAAAAAGTAAATAGCCACTTTTAAAATTATATTTTTATTTTTGCGTAATTCTTTCCCTTAAACATATAAACTTACCTTAGTAAACTCCCCTGAAAAATCAAACCAGAATGATCTATCTATCTATCTATCTATCTATCTATCTATCTATCTATCTATCTATCTATCTATCTATCTATCTATCTATCTATCTATCTATCTATCTATCTATCTATCTATCTATCTATCTATCTATCTATCTATCTATCTATCTATCTACTACTTTAATCTGATTTGTTTCAAGAAGGATTTTATTTTTGTTTTGTTTGGTTGTTTTTACGACAATTCTTATTGTTTTTGTTTTTTATTGTTTTTAACGTACTTTATTTTTTAATTGTAATTTGATATTGTAAATGTATGTTGTTATATTACATTTATAATGTTCATTGCCTCTAAATTAATATTTACAGCAGATGTAAGGATGTATGTATACAGCAGCCATCCTCAATCTTTTTATCTTGAAGGAACTCTTGAAATAATTGTCAGGTGCCAGGGAACCCTTGAATATAAATTATTATATCTACAGCTCACGGTACGTTAGCGTGATCAGTAAGTTGTTATTATAATAATCCAATAAAAATAGTCAATCATTATTGAGTAGAGAATGATTTCTTCTGTAGGTCTGTTTATTTTAGCCAACTTATTAGCTTACTGTTTTTGTGTGGTTCTCCCTTCGAACAAAGGATATCAACTCTTTTGCAAGTCAGTAGTGTAGGCAGTGCCGGATTTACATATGGACTGGTCGGGCTGCAGCCCAGGGCCTCAAAATCTAGGGCTGCCATTGTCTCCTGCCAAAAAAATAAAAAAATTCACCATTAATTTTATTCCATTTGTAAAAATGAAAATCAGGGGCGTACCTAAGCCAATAATGTGTAAGCACAAATCCAAAATTCAGGAATACATTGATGGAAGTGACCAAAGCACACATTCTTGGTTCTACTATAAAGACATTGTTGCTAGTAACATTAAACACGTATGACTGGATAACAGTTACACAAATACGCACTTACTGTTTAGTAGAGTTTGTGGAGGCTTTAACCCTTTGCTTTTCAATTTAGCCACAAGGAGAAATTGCAGCCATTTCTTGCCAGCTTTGCCAAAATGCGAATCTATTTTAGACGTACGTTAAATTCTGAAATAAAAACATTATGAACATTATTAGAGCCTAGAGTAATGTCCTGTGCATTTTGAAATCAAGTGAGGATTCTTTTATATCATTGTGAATCACAATAATATTTAATTTTGACTTTTAGTGTTAAAAATAATGAGTAAGCGATATGAAAGTGGTGCAAGTAAACGAAAGCGACAAATGGAACAGAAGGCAGTACTGAAGCATTTAAAGCCAAGCACGCCATATGGCTTTGTACAGCATGCAGAAAACATCCTGCACAACCTCTCAGATACACAAAATTCATGTTTACAAACATAATAAAATAAAATAGACTACACTGAGCAGTCTGGGCAGACTGATGAACAACCAGTTTATATACAGAAATCAGCCTCTCAAGAACTTCAAGGAGAACTGTTGTCAGTAACTACCACTACAAATACGGAAACTTCTGGAGAAAGTGACAATGAAGTGAGAAGACCTATAGCCAAAGTATTAACACAAGGCGCTGAAGGAACATCTCACGAAATAGTTACATTAAAAGAAGCAGTCCAAGCTCATTACGATCTTAAAGACTATGAACAAGCAAACAAGCTCAGCGAAAACCCTAGAATTGCAGACACACAAATACCAACTGTTCATGCTACTAGTGATTTCAGAGATAATAATGACGTAGGTTAAATGGACGACATTGAATAACGAGGAAATATCATTCTGGATTGCAAAATGCCCATCGAAATGTCAGCACTGGGATCAGCCTTTTACCAATTCGAAGCGAACATACAAAAACCAAGCCCGGTTCTGTTCAAAGAATTTATTCCATTACACTAAAGTAAATGGAGAAACATGCCCTCGAGAAAGGTTAGTGTATTCTCTCACAAAAGGAAAAGTCTACTGTTTTGTGTGCAAACTTTTCTCTAACCAAATTACCTCAACTACAGCTTTAGCTTCTACTGGATTCAATCATTGGCATCATGATTATCTTGTTCAAACCCACGAAAACTCTAAAAATCATATGAACTCCATGCTAACATAATTAACGAGAAAGTGTGGTCAAACGTTAACATCAAAACTCAAAGAGCAAATCAAAGCAGAGCTGGATCACTGGTGGCACGTACTTCAGCGAGTTATTGCAGTCATTTCCCTTTTGGCAGAACGTGGCTTGGCATTTAGAGGAGATGATGAAACATTTGGTTCTCCCAACAATGGTAACTTTTTTGGATAGCTTGAATTAATTGCCAGATTTGATCCCTTCCTGTATCCCCACATAAATCAGTATGGAAGTAAAGACTGTGGTCAGCCATCATACTTATCCAAAACTATATGTAAAGAGGTTATCCAGTTGATGGCTAATAAAGTTCGAGAAGCAATACTTAGCAACATTAAACAAGCAGGTTATTTTAGTCTATCGGTTGATTCAACCCCTGATGTTTCCCACGTTGTTCAACTTACTATCATTGTTAGATATGTTTCTCCTAGTGACGGATTACCAGTTGAACGCTTTCTGAGGTTTTTTGAACTGAAAGATCACATCGTAGAAAGTATGGCTGAGCGGATACTGAACTACTTCAGGGAACTTGAAATTGATTTCAGTAAATGCAGAGGACAATCATATTATAATGCAGCTAATATGGCTGGAAAGTATAACGGAGTTCAACAAAATATTCCGGAAAGGAACAAGTTTTCAAAGTTTATTCCATGCGCTGGACATTCCCTAAATTTAGTTGGACGAACTAAATGGATGGAGGGAATTTGTTTGGTAAAATAAATGAGCTTTATTGTTTTTTCTCAGCTTCTACAAAAAAAGGGTCGGTGCTAAAAAATTTCTTGCCTCCAGAGTTAAAAGTTCCTAAGCATTTATCAGACACAAGATGAGAGGCTCACGCCAAAGCTACTGCAGCGATTAGCGAAAGTTATGCTAACATTGTTGAAGCCATCAGTCATATTTACAGTGATGAAACTGAAAAAGTAGATAATAGACTACAGGCTGAAAATCTTCTACAAAAAATGGAAGAATTTGAATTCATTTTCATGCTTCACTTTTGGACACATTTGCTAGACCAATTTCATAAAGTTAGCAAGGCCCTCTAAAGTTCACAAATTTCAGTGAGCACATGTGCACAGATTTACAGCTCACTATTGCAGTTCGTATCAAACACTCGGGCTAATTTGGATGAAATTGCTTAGCAAGCAAAAATTACTCTAGAAAGTACGAGAAAAAACAAAGCAATGATGGGCAGCGCCCGAAGCTTTAGACAAACTTTTTCCAAGAGACTGTTTTTGAATAAATTCATTTATTTATGTCATAAATGCTCTTGAAGCCAACCTAAACAGAAGAGCAACAGTGTATAGGAGTGTAGCAGGCAATTTATCATTTTTGGTTAACCTTCAAGCAAGCAAGGACCAAATTCATAATGGTGTCGAGATGTTGATGCAAGAGTATCCAAAGGATGTTTTCCTCAGTCTAGTCGATGAACACTTGCGCTTCCACCTGTACGTCAAACAAGCTCACTCTAAAAAAGAAAATTTCAGCCAACGGGATATTTATCAAATAATATTCCAAGAAAAAATTCAAACAGCTTTTCCAAATGTGGAAACAGTTTTCAGATTGTTCCAGTGTTTAATGGTTACTAATTGTAATGGTGAAAGATCATTTTCTAGACTAAAAGGAATTAAGAATGATCTACGGTCAACAATGCCCCAAGATCGGTTGTCTGATCTTAGCATTCTCTGCATAGAAAATGATAAACTGCGACTTACTGATTTTAATGACATAATTAATAAATTTGCATCCAAAAAAACTCGAACGAAACTGTTTTGAGTTTGTATATAGTGTAATGTTTAAACATAGCTATGAATGTTGTGTGTGAACGTCTTCAATAGATCCATACTTTTGTAAACGTATTAAAGGTTTTACATTTATAAACAATATTTTTATTAATGCTTAAACTTCAAAACTGTTCTACTTTCATTGTGTGGCATAAATGTCACAGAACATCTGAACATGCTCTTTTGTGTGATCGCTCATACAATCAGATCTACGGCAGTATCATTTCCTTTTCTTCATTTTCTCACCAATCGCTTTTATTTGGCATACATCACGTCTTTTAATTCTTGTTACTCTCTATGTTGTATCAATAGAGTGAAGTCTCTAACACTCTACTCCCCTACAGAAGTATCTGCTATGGGACTACCTTTATCTTTTTACACACAGACGTGTTTACGTTACGCCAGGTGAAGTGTAGTATAATCGTAATAATTCCTGATCATCATCACCGGTCGGCGGTAATATGTTTAGCGCTATGAGTAGTATGCCACCTTTGATAGGAGACGATCCTCGTTAGGCACAATATGGTCTCGTTCGAGGATGAATAGGAAGACAATATTGTTTGTCTGAGCGGCCGGTGACCCCTATTGTTTGACTGTCTGGAGAAGGCACGAAAACACGGGCGATAATGAGATATAGTTTCACGGGACCATCCCTGAGTGTGATTATCGCAGGCAAAATTTCTGGCGAGTCTGTATTTGAAGGAAGCATCTGGCCATCAAAAGAGTTCACATATTTGTTTGTGAGAGTGCACAAGATGTCACCGGAAATATTACGTTTTATTATAAAGAGCTCACGCGTTGGGATATTAAATGTAATATTTTAAACACGCGGGGAAGATTATGAATTAAAACACCCCATCCCACAGTGCTAAAGAGCTTACGATTGGATTGAAGTGAGAGCCGGAATAAACATTGAGTTTCATTGGAAATTTCGGCGGAAGTACCACCTGTGATTTGAACTGAGAAGTGGAAAATATAATATAGCAAACTCAGAGACACAAAACAGGTAGCTTTGCAACTTCAAACGAGCAACTCCTAAAAAGCCAGAAAGACAAGGATCAGACCTTGAATTCCATACTTATAAGTGACAGATCGAAGTTTTTGGGAAACTTAAAACTTTAAAAAGTAAGCCCGTGTTTATAAATACAGATACTGAAAAACTTAAGGGACCAGGACTTAAAATACGAAGACTGGAACCCAAAAGAATTGGATCACACGTCATAAGAGAAGCTTTCCCAGACCAAGTGTTTCGCAGATTCACCCGTTATAAAAGAGCATCAAAATTTCCAGACCAAGTGGTTCGAGAGCATATAAAATAAATTGCTCGTGTCCATTATAACCTGTGTACGGAGTTTGTGTATTACGAAAATTTTGGTGTAAGTGTAAAAATTATTTTACAAATTTAAGTTTGACATGTCTTCTTGCTGAGTGGTTTTATATATATATATATATATATATATATATATATATATATATATATATATATATATATATATATATATATATATATATATATATATATATATATATATATATATATATATATATATATTATATATATATATGCATATGTATATGCATATGCATATGCATATGCATATGCATATGCATATGCATATGCATATGCATATGCATATGCATATGCATATGCATATGCATATACATATACATATACATATACATATACATATACATATACATATACATATATATATATATATATATATATATATATATATATATATATATATATATATATATATATATATATACATACATACATACATACATACATACATACATACATACATACATACATACATACATACATACATACATACATACATACATACATACATATATATATATATATATATATATATATATATATATATATATATATATATATATATATATATATATATATATATATATATATATATACGTGTTTCTGTGTGTATGTGTGTGGCAACCTCAACAGACGAAACTAGTATATTCCTAAAGCACAACAGCAAGCGCTGGTGATTTCTTCTAGCTAGTCGTGTGCGGAAAACCAACAGCAGAGGCGACACCAGACTCCGAATGGAGCAGTGATGAATGAGGATTTGATCGCATGTGCCTTAAGTGTATAATATTTTGTGAGATATATGCACTTTGTTAATTGTAACTCAGGCAACTCATTTATCGCACTGTCCAGACACATTTTTCCAGTTACCGTAATACCCAGAGGAATATGGTGATTTTTAATCATCTTCCCTGAGCTACACCGTGTGCTCATAAATTTAATTCCCTCTGAGAGACTAACATTGGTGGATGGACAGCGAGAATACGCCTGTTAATTGGCAGCCAAAAAATGTATATACTTAGCAGAGACATTTGTTTTCTATTTTGTCTACAAAGTTCGTGGTTACAAGCTATCAGACGGTTCGAAGTACTGAAGTTACTGCGCCACTCGTGTGAGAAAAGTACACTTATCACCGAGAAGTAACGAAAACCACATCCTATATAAGTTAAGTGTTTATAAAAAAGGCGCCAACAAAAAGGACATTACTGTCTTACTATAACATCACCTTAAATCTCCGTGAAGAGAAAATTTGATTCCCACATAAAATTCATCAGCATTTTATTTATTTTAAACTGTTAAAACTAATTGATTATTACATTTGTTACATGTTATTTTAAAACTAAATAAAGATAGGTGTTTCCAATAAAATTCACCAACATTTTTATTATTTTAAACTGTTAAAACTAACTGGATATTAAATTTGTTACATGTTATTTTAAAACTAAACAAACATAGTTAATTCAGTCTTGTGGCGCCAGGCTGCCTGTAGGACCGTCATGATTAACAGGTCACTTGCTGTTACCATGCACGTGACCATGTCTGGCATGTCCTGCTGCTTTGCCTACCTTAATTTTCTCCAGTGCTGCCTTCAGTTCTTCCATCTTGATGCCATCTTTATAACCTTTCTCATGTTGATGCACGTAAATATTGTATTCTCAGGTTGATGCATGTACATATTGTATTCACAGGTTGATGCACGTAAATATTGTATCCTCAGGTTGTTGCACGTAAATGTTGAATTCTTATGTTGATGCACGTAAATAATGTATTCTCAGTTGGATAGACGTAAATGATGTATTGCCATTTTGATGCACGCAAATACTGTATTCTCGTGTTGATGAACGTATATACTTTATTCTCAGGTTGATGCACGTAAATATTGTATTATCAGGCTGATGCACGAAAATACTATATTCTGATGTTCAAACACTTAAGATCAGAAGCTAACGTGAAATGTTATTGACACGAAATAATTGAGGGTTTTAAATGCACAGGCACAATTTACAACAATAATATTCAGGTGTAATAAATAATTTTAATGCCATGTGTTAATGGTTGTCACGGAAATGGACGCCTGTATTGTTGCATTTCAATTTTAGTTATGAGCACCAAATCTTAAAAAAAGACAAACTTTACTCTTGTAAACATTCAAAACTTGTAAACATTTCAAGTCATGAGAATACGACAAGACATGTTCACATTTATGTGTAAACCACTACAGATGTCCGTCTCGCTGTTGGTGTCAAACCAGATTGCGAATTGCATACAAAGACCTAAAGATGATGACACAATACAGGAAGACATGGTGTAAGTTTGTTGTAGGCCAGTCAATAACATAAAGGGAATGAAGTAGACATACAAAGACCTAGAGATGATGACACAATACATGAAGACATGGTGTAAGTTTGTTGTAGGCCAGTCAATGACATGAAGGAATGAAGTAGACATACAAAGACCTAGAGCTGATGACACAATACAGGAAGACATGGTGTAAGTGTGTTGTAGGCCTATACTATTTTGTGAACTGTAGGGCAATGACCAAATGAATCGATGAATATGACGGTAATCAAATGCCAACGCTAATTTAGGTCACCCACGTGACGTCTTTAATCGACTGGTCACGCTATATTGGGAAGTCTTATATGTTGGTTAGGAAATGTGTGTGTGTATCTTGAGTTTTTAAACATTTTATTTATGTAATTGTTGAAGATATTGTGCCTTCTTGAGTTTTAGATAAATTATTATTATTACATGTTTACACAATTTATGAGTAAAGATTTTATATTAAGTACTAATATTGTTTGTTTATGGTTTACTGATAATCATTTTTCCATAATTAGTTTTCTACTTACTCTTACATATCATTTTAACGGAGTACACTTTATTTTTCTTTACGCTCATGTAGTCAAGGATCAAAGACATGACATTATGTACACATTCATTAAGTCAGTACGTACGAATTTCAGGATTCATTTCTATATAATTTTATATTGATATTTACTTTTACACACCAACTGCCTTGGCGTATACTAACACACACACAAGAACAAGGAAAATGATACAAGCTTCCACGCATTAACAGATCGGTATAGAAGAATTGATTGAAATTCATTCATTCATTCATAACCCTCCACTCCCAAAGGAGCATAGGCCTTCAACAAACACATGCCAAGTCCTCCTGTCACGTGCCATCATCTCAAGTTCTTTCCATGTTCTCCTCATCATTTTCACCTCTGTTTCCAACTCTCTTCTCCACGTACTTCTTGGTCTTCCTCTGCCTCTCTTGCCCTGGGGGTTCCAGAACAAGGACTGCCTTGTAATGCTATCAACAGGTTTCCTCAGTGTGTGTCCTATCCATCGCCATCGTCTTCTTCTCATCTCTTGTTCCACTGGCACTTGTCCAGTTCTTGTCATCAGTTCCACATTGGTAACCTTGTCATACCATTTTAATCCCTCTATTCTACGCAAGCACCCATTTATGAAAGTCTGTAGCTTTTTGGTTGTTGTCTTTGTTGTTCTCCATGTCTCCGAGCCATACAATAGGACTGACTTCACATTTGAGTTGAAGATTCTTATTTTCGTGTTGGATCCTATTTCTCTTGATCTCCATATATTTCCCAATGCAATGAAAGCTCCTCTTGCCTTTTGTATTCTTATTTTGATATCGCTGTCTGTCCCTCCAACTTTGTCTATATTACTGCCAAGATATGTGTATGATTCTACATCTTGTATTGGTGTTTCTTCAAGTTCAACCCTGTTTTCATTACCTGCATTTATTCGCATTATTTTTGTCTTTTCCCTGTGTATTTTCAGACCCAATTGCTGTGACCTCTCATCGAGTGTTTTCAATTTGTCCTGCATCTGATTACGGTTATGGGACAGGAGAGCCAAGTCATCAGCAAAATCCAGATCATCCAACTGCTTAGTCAGAGTCCACTGGATTCCATTTCTGTTGTGTGTTGTCGATGATCTCATAACCCAATCTATTGCCAGCAAGAAAAGAAATGGAGACAAGAGGCATCCCTGTCGCACTCCTGTTCTTATCCCAAATGGTTCTGTAAGCTGTCCTTCATGAAGAACTCTGCACGTCATGTCTTCATAGGTTTTCTTTATTAAATTAATGATCTTCAGGGGAACTCCATAATGCCTCATCAATTTCCAAAGTGATTCTCTGTCCACACTGTCAAATGCTTTTTCGTAGTCCACAAATCCGATGTATAGTGGTGAATTCCATTCCAGACTTTGTTCAACTATTATTCTCAAAGTGGCTATCTGGTCTGTACATGATCTGTTTTGTCGAAAACCTTCTTGTTCATCTCTCAATTTCTTGTCTATGGACTCCTTTAATCTCTCAAGGATAATCCTGTTCAATACCTTTCCTGGCACTGATAGTAACATTATTCCTCTATAATTTGTGCACTCTTGTAGATTTCCCTTCTTAGGCAACTTAACCAGATATCCTTCCTTCCATTCTGCTGGTATCTCTTCTTTTTCCCAGACTTTACCAAGTAATTTATATAACATCTCTGTAGCCGTGTCGATATCTGCTTTGATGGCCTCTGCTGTAATGCCATCAGGTCCAGACGCTTTTCCATCTCTTAGAAGCTTTATGGCTTTCTTTATTTCTTCCTTCGTTGGTCTTTCACCGTTAATTTGTAGCTCTTCTTCTGCTGGCTGGATGTCCGGCGGGTTTTGTGGAGCTGGTCTATTGAGAAGGTCCCCAAAATATTCCGTCCACCTCTTCATTTGCTCTTGTATATTGCTGAGCAGTTTCCCATTCTTATCTTTTATGAGGCAACTTGTTTGCTTGTATTTCCCTGTTAGCTTCTTTGTGCTGCTATACAGTTCTCTCATATTTCCTTTGGCTGCAGCATCTTCTGCCTCTCTTGCCAACTCCTCAATATACTTTCTCTTGTCTCTTTTGATACTTCTTTTTACTTCTTTGTTTGCTTCTGTGTACACTTCTTGAGCCTTGGCTTTGGAACTTCTGGTTTTGCTTGTGTTTAACTCTGCTTTCTTGTTTTTTCTATCTTTTATCTTATTGATGGTTTCTGTTGTTATCCATGCTTTTTGTTGTCTTTCCCTTTTCCCCAGTATTTCTTCACATGTCTCCTTCCATACCGTTTTGACCTGCTGCCAATAGTCTTCTGTATTCTCTACATCTTCCAACTGTTGGAGCACTTGGAATTTGTTGGATACTGTGACCGCAAATTTGTCTCTTGTTTCTTGATTTCTTAGCTGTCCTACATTAAACTGTTGTCTATAATTTTGCATTGTTTCATATCTCTTGAGTTTCATTTTTACTTTGGCTATCAGAAGATGGTGATCTGATGCCACATCTGCTCCTCTATATACCTTTACATCCTGCAATGATGATCTAAACTTCTTCTTTATGCATATATGATCGATCTGATTTTCTGTTCTATGGTCTGGTGATATCCATGTTGCCTTGTGTATTCTCTTATGTGGAAACATGCTTCCTCCTATAGCCAGTTGATTTGAAGCACAGAAGTTTGCGAATAGTTCTCCATTTTCATTCATTACTCCTAGCCCATGTTTTCCCATGACTTCTTCAAATCCGGTATTGACTGTACCTATCTTTGCATTCATGTCACCCATCAAAATTATGATGTCTCTTCTTTTTACTTTATCCATAATTTCCTGTAGTTTAGTATAAAATGCTTCTTTCACAGACTCTTCTTTGTCATTAGTTGGTGCATAACATTGGATGACATTGACATGAATTTTCTTTTTAGCTGTTTTGAAAATAGCTGTTATTATTCTGGGTCCCACAGCTTCCCATTCAATGAGTGCTTTCTGTGCTTCTTTAGATAACATAAGAGCTACCCCTTCACTGTGGTGTGAACTTTCGTCTTCGTGTCCTGAGGACAGCACCAATTCACCTGTGATGAGTTTCTTCCTGTCTACCCCCTTCCACTTTGTTTCACACATTCCCAGCACCTCGATTTTGTATTCCCTCATTTCTGCTGCTACTTGTGCCACTTTCCCTTGTTCGTTCAATGTCCGAACATTCCAGGTGCCAAATCTGGAAGTTCTCCTAGAAGAAAGAAGGTTAGTCAGCAACACAGATTCCTTTCGGCTTTCTCTGTGTTGCATCATACGCCTCCCCGCGAGAGGACCTTCCCCTGTCTTGGATGGCTGTGTTTTATTTTCTTTATTTGACTTGTCCATATTTGTTGAAGTTTTTTGTGGTTTAAATTTTTTTTACAGGATGGGGTAACCGGCCCCATGCCCAACCCTCCTTAGTCGCCTTCTACGACATGCTTGGCAGGGGACAGTGTTACTATTCTTTGCTCCCCTTTCGGGCCCCGGTAACACACGGGTGAATTGATTGAAATAGCCGTTAGAAATGTTGTGCACAGACTTGTAGTCCCTTTTTAGGAGTCGCGGTAGAACAGTGATTAGTGCACTGACTTCCTAGGTCGGTGGTTCGATCCCCATTTGAGGTGGGATGTTTTAGACCACAAACGGCTCGGGAGTCGACCCAGCCTCATAAATTTGGTACCATAGGAACTCTGGGAAGGTTAAGGCGGCCGGAGTTATCCTCTCCACATCACCCCTAGTGTGCCGATGGTCGAGAAAATATTGGCCTAACACCATATTCCCAATATGCCTCAATGGGTGTGTGTTAAGCCCTTTTTCGCATAGGAGCTATGTGTGCGAAACTTAACATAGCTAGATGCATGTCTAACTGTGACAGATGCACTATGTGTGCATATCTGAGTAAATATATGTTTAATTGTTGCACTAAAGAGCACAACTTGGTGCTAGCATGTTTGCTTTGTTGCCAAACAGCGTTGACGTAGAGAGGAAAAATAGCCGGTGATCGAAGACGGTTGTCTTCCCACATTATTGATTGAAGTTCTTCGCCCCATATCGTGGGAAGACTTCCTATTATATTTGTGATGCTACCTTCATACTTGAAGTGGTAGCCATTGCCAATTCTGGCTCGTTTTCACTTGCATCCAGTAATTTTATAATATACCACTTATGAATCTCCAGCAAGACCGTGGCAGGGCTTCGGCATGCCCTTCATGGCTGCCGCTATTGAGACCCAGGTTCAATACTGGAGTAACTATTATATTATCACACTGATGAACCTTCTAGTGGAAATCCGGCTTTATTGATTATTGAATAAAGTCAACTAAGAAACGTAAAAGAAATATTTTGATAATACTCCCGACGTCCTTGGGACTTCGGTAGTCAGTCGTTGAGGTCTGTCAAATTGGACATTGACAATCGTAATTGACATAATTTATCTGACATGCAATATTGATGATCTGCTGTTATTCGTCCAAATAAAATGTGTCGTCATTGATGTCAAGCCACTGGTTCCGGAGTTTTTTTTAACCAGTTGATCAATCCTTATGATCATATTATTATCACGATGTTCTTCGTTGAATTTGTCGGCCACCTGTAAGCCCGACCAAGGCTGTTCGTTTTCATCAGCAATTATATTAACATTCTGTTCTAACCGTGCCACCCATACCCACGATATATAAAGACAGTAACAGAGAGGTGTCCAGTGTTAGCTAAATAAAAACGATACAACAGTGTGTAACGGGATCCTTTACCTTTACCTATTAAGTATCGTCCCGTGAAGTAAAATAACAAAATGTTGTCACTTAATTTAACTTCGCTTGTGTGTGTGTGTGTGCGTGTGTGTGTGTGTGTGTGTGTGTGGGTGGGTGTGTGTGTGTGCGCGCGCGCCTGTGTGAGTGTGTATGTGTGTGTGTGTGTGCGCGCGCGCGTGTGTGTGTGTGTGTGTGTGTGTGTTTTGATTTCTAACAATCGCATTGTACACAACACTATTAAACAGCTTATCACTAGTAATGATCTTCCTCCCGAAGCATCTCATCTTAGGATTCATGACAGCTCTTTGGGCAAGCCTGTATTCTACATGCTCCCCAAAATTCACAAGATCGAAAACCCTGGAAGACCTATTGTCTCAGCCTGTTCTTGTCCTACTGAACACATTTCTGACTTCCTCGATAGCATTTTCCAGCCTATCGTTGAGAATCTTCCCTCCTTCATCAAAGACACCAATCACGCTCTTACAACTTTCTCCTCTATCCGACTCCCAGCAGACCGCTCCTACCGTCTTTTCTTGCTGGACGTCTGCTCTCTGTATACCTCTATTCCCCACTCTGATGGTCTCCGAGCTCTTCGGTTTTTTCTGGACCAACGCACTTGCCCTTCTATATCCACTGTCACTCTTCTCCGTCTTGCTGAACTGGTCCTTCAACTGAATTCCTTTGAATTCAATGGTCAGTTTTTTGACCAAATTAGTGGTGTTGCCATGGGAACGAAGATGGGTCCCAGCTATGCCTGTCTATTCATGGGCCACTTGGCGCATCAGATATGGCAACAATACTCCGGTCCTTTCCCTGGGTTTTACCGCAGATATATCGATGATGGCATAGGTCTCACAGATATGTCTGAGACTGATTTACACCGCTTCATCGACTTTGTGAACCACTTTCACCCCACCATCAAGTTCACCTCCCTCGTCTCCACAGTATCTGTCAACTTCCTTGACATTACTATTTCTATTACGCCCTCCGGCCTTAATACCTCAGTATACTACAAGCCGACAGATGCCCACAGCTACCTCCTGTATACCTCTTCTCATCCTCGGGCCTGTCGTGACTCCCTTCCTTTTTCACAACTTCTCCGCCTCCGCCGTTTATGCCAAGACGACGATGACTTCCACTTACGAGCAAATGAGATGTTGGATTTCTTCCGTAACAGACTTTATCCAGAACATGTTCTCACCTCTGCTCTCCAACGTGTGCTCCCCATCTCTCGTCTGGAGGCCCTCAAACCTCACCATAAATCCACTTCGGATAGAGTCAAATTAATCTTGACCCATCACCCTCACAGTACTACTGTCAAACAGATCCTTTTCCGCCACCTCCCTATCCTCAAAGCAGAGCCTCTGACCCAAAAAGTATTCAGTGAAGCACCTTTGGTGGCATATAGACGTGACAAGAACTTGAAGGATCTTGTTGTTCACAGCCGTCTCCCAAAGGAGAATGCCACTCACTTTGGCACACTACCCTGTGGTCGGACACGATGCAACACATGCAAGTATGTCATCTCAACCCAGAAGGTGTCCTTTCCTAAGGCTACGTACACCATCACTAGTAGCTTCACGTGTGAATCGCGCAATGTCATTTATACAATCATATGTAAACGTTGCTGCAAAACCTATATTGGCCAAACAGGCAAACGACTTGGGGACAGATTCAGCCAGCACTTAAATGACATCGCTCAGCAAAAGTCCACACCAGTTGCTATACACTTCAATGGTCCTGACCACCATGGTCCCATCGACATCCAGGTCACAGCGATCCGATCCTGCTCCTCTGACACTGCCAGCCGAGAACAGCTTGAGAACCGTCTTATCCACCGCATGGCGTGTCTAAAACCAGCCGGTCTCAACACTTTTCACACCTTTGTCTGAGGTCCCTCTCCTCTCTTGCTCTATTTTACTCTTTCCACTCTTATCCTATTCTTCTATTTGTATGCCATATACATTTTTTTATTTCATATTTATTTATCTCTCACTCATTCTGTCCTCTTCTATTTCCAGTCCCCACTTTTATCACGTTGGGTAGTTTATTGTCCGGTTTCGTTTTTTAGTTTCTTAGTATACATTGTGTACATCCGGCGGCGGAAGTCACTCTCTGTTCAGCCACGCGGTCATCAACAGACAGCGATTTTGATAGAATTTCGGTTCTTGCCTTCAGGGAAGTACCCAGTTTTTATTTTATTTTATTTAGTTTTTATGTGGCTTATAAAAGCTAGTAGCCTTAGCTCAAGAATTACTCCTGGTAGTGAGATAAAAAAGAGGATTGTGTTCCTATTTTAAGGAATCACGCAGGGTTTACAGGATGAAAACTACAGAAGCTGAGTGATCTTGACTTCTGTACTGTTTGTATCCCGCTGCTCTTCTGTATGATTATTATATGTTAAATAATGACAATAGATTCGTGGACGATAAGTCCCAGCTGAAGGAATTTCAACAAGATATAGATATGTATCAATCTTTATAAAGATAAATAAAATGAGTTTGTACAGGTGCAAACATAAGCTTTCAAACAACCTAATAACATAGAATATACATATATATATATATATATATATATATATATATATATATATATATATATATATATATATATATATATATATATATATATATATATATATACATGGGGCGTTCAGAAAGTAATGCACCACATCGTTTTTCTCAGCTAATAATGAAGATAGAAGCATGCAATTTTGCACACTTCAAATATGGCGTGTGCCAATTGTGTGCACCAAATTGCACCGCAACCGGTCAAATAATACGGCTGCACTAAACCGTTCAAACGGAGCGTGTTAGCAACTAGCGTTATAAGCAGCGAATTGTGATAGAATTTCTCGTTGCAGAGAAGGAAACTGTTGTGAACATTCACAAGCATCTATCTGATGTGTATGGAAGTTTTGCAGTCGACAGGAGTACAGTCAGTCGCTGGGTTCTGAGAATCAAAGAAACAGGAAGTGGAGATACGGAGCTGCTTGATCGGCCGCGCTGTGGACGTCCTGCCACAGCCACAACGCAGAAATGTTGAAATGCGCTGAGGGCATTATTCTTACTGATAGGCGAATCACTACTCAACAATTGGCCTTACAGCTGTCAGTCAGCATTGGTAGTGCAAATGCAGTTATAAAAACTCTCGGATTTTCTAAAGTTTGCGCAAGATGGGTTCCTCGAAGTCTCACAAATGACCACCGATTGCAAAGGAAAGCAATTTCTTCTGAATTGTTGGAACGTTTCAATGCTGATGGAGAGAACTTTTTGGTTAAGATCGTTACACCTGGGCACATAATTTTGAACCTGAGATAAAAAGACAGTCAATGGAGTGGCATCATCCGCAATCACCACGAAGAAAGAAATTCAAGACAATTCCTTCAGCTGGAAAGGTCATGATCACTGTCTTTTGGGACATTGAAGGTGTGATTCTTGTGGACGTTATGCCAAGAGGAGAGACAATCAATTCGCAAGCTTACATTAAGACATTGAAAAAACTCAATCAACACTTTCGCAGAGTTGGGCCGCACAAGAATCCAACAGACCTGCTTCTCCTTCACGACAATGCGCAACCTCACACAAGTCTGGAAACACGGGAAGCAATCACCAAATTGGGTTGGACTGTACTACCCCATCCACCCTATAGTCCTGATTTGGCACCCTCTGATTTTCATCTATTTGGTCCACTTAAAGATGCACTCCGTAGGACAAGGTTTGAAGATGATGGAAGAGTGATTCATGCAGCAAAGAAATGGCTACATGATCACGACAAAATCTGGTACGGGCTAGGAATACATACACTTGTTTCGCGCTGACATAAAGCCGTACAAGTTGATGGGGATTATGTTGAATAACACCGATGTTTACATGAGATATTCATGTATATTGTGTATAAATTTCATGCTTTTTTAATAAACAGCTCCTGAGAAAAACGATGTGGTGCATTACTTTCTGAACGCCCCTATATATATATATACTAACATGATTTAAAATTACCACTGTTGATTTAAAACAAACATAAAAATCCAAAATGAAGTTAACATACCGATTAGGCTCCCATTGGCTTCCGAAAATTGCACTAAATTGCAACGCTTGAAATGAGGCACGTTTTTTCTTTAAAATATTAGGTATGCACTATCAAAATAAATGGAACAATTTTAAAACTGGTCAACAGATTCAAATACCAGGTTATGTTAATGACATAGGATAGAATATCCATCCCAGAAGTCAAGAGTAGTGTAGTGGTGTTTGATGGTATTGTATGATGGTGATATTACTAAATGTAATGTATGAGGCCAGCTGTGAAGGCTCCTGAGATAAAATGTAGTTGAGAATTGTCAGAAGGCCTTTCTTGCTACCACTACGACATCACACTTAATTTTTTTTTTTAATGACTGTGGCTACGTAAAGTGTCTAGGGTTATGATATGTAGTGTGGTGTAATAGGTTATAGATATACCCACAGATATTTAACAAGACTAATAATATTAATAAATGTTACAACACACTGAACTAACTCAATAGTGTAAAATTTTTTTGATAGAATTATATTACATTTATTTTGTTCTGGATCAATTTTTTAGATTGACCAGAACTTAAAAGGATTTAGAGATTATGAAAGAAATGCATGGAATATTATATAATAAATGCAATAGTGTACATATATATGTACTATACTAGTTAGTTTTATTAAAATGTTCTAGTAGTCATCTACTTGGGAGGATAGTTAATGTTTGTGCTGTTGGGGTGGCCTCATCACACCTGTCTATATTGACTACACAGTGTCCAGAAAATGGTGGGAATTTTTATGGGGTATTAGTAACTAAACGGTGTTGGTGAATGTCCAGCAGACCAGAGGCTCACTCATCTTGTAGTTGTAGCTCTGGTGCTGAAATCTTGTGGTCCCACCTCTCCGTGCTGGCGGGCAATAATGGTGGTCTCTGTCACAAGTACTGCACAGATACACTCGAGTAAAGTCACCAACTGAATAGACACTGCTTGGTTGACAACAGAAACTCACAGCTCTGCAATCAAAGTATGGGCCATGTGTCAAAATCTATTCTCTACCCACGTCTGGACACAACACTGACACAACAACCACATCATACAGACAGGTCAGATCTCTCTGACCAAACAGCACATTTACCATGGTGGGTTTACATCAGATAGATCCTCCCAGACTATAGATTCTGAAAAATATTTATTAGTTGTCTGCCCTAAAAGAGGATAGGTAATATGTTTCATTATTCTCAACACTTGATCTGTCTTGCCTAACCCTTGCTGGAGTTTATGTACATTGTTGGTCCCTAGACCCTGACTTGGGCGGGGGGTCTAGAGCAAATCCCTACTTGTTTGTAAGGCTAGATTTCGATATGGCAGTATCAAATCACTCGAACATGAAACAATATTCAAAATATATAAAGGAAATAATTTCAATCTTACCAGATTATGAATAAATAACACAGAATTGCTAGCAAAACTCAGCTGAGCTGCTGGCTATAGTATGGCGTCCCTAAACTTCTTACACTTTCTTTCATATGGAAATCACCACACTTTAAAATCTGTGTCTATCACTGAACAACTATTGAGAAATGACCCCAAATCCGCGTCTAAGCGCCGACAATATGCTTGTCTGTGGCCAATCACTGCCTAGGTTTATTTGAATTTCAAATTTCCTACACTAAAGTCATTTCAGTCATGCTTCAGTCAAGTATGGATGTTTATCTGTTAGTCTGTCCGTCTCTACTTGTGTTTCTACAAAATGTACTTGATTTTTGAACCAACCTTTCTCTCCCCTCCAAAATTTTGTCGTTAAAAGTTATTTTTAGACACAGCCACCACAATATCCCCTCTCCTCCATACCAAGTAGATTTGAACACCTGCGTCTCGAGGTCGTGTTTTTTTTGTGCAAAATAGCGACACTTTTAGATTCAATACAGTCTGTCGATGATGTAAACTACACTGTCTTTTGTCATTATCTTCAATATTATCTATCCGTCTGTAAAATTAAGAACATATTAGTTCACTGCTCAGAATAGGCCATCCGGCCAACTAATTTTTATATTCCTAACATTAATATTAAGAAAAAAGTACTTTTTAATTTTTGTAATATTCCTAACATCTGCGTTTAGCCGCTGAATTCAAATCAAGGGCTTGGTATCGCAAAAGCGTCCAATAAATGACTGTGGCGTAACATATCTATGGTCCCTTCTGTCGAGTTGCTTACTTTTTATGTCAACTTGGGAAACGTGACTTTTCTCCGTTTCCCCCCCCCCCCCCCCCCCCCAACCCAATTGCGTCTCCTTAGCCTTTCTAGTCTCACGCAATCTTTCCAGTCATATTTTTTTTCCTTTTTGATCCTCCGTTCCCCTCCTGTCTAGCAAGTCAATTTTTATGGAGGGTGATGACCCGCGGTCTAGGCGATCATGTACATCAGCAGCCTACGCATTATGTTTTTTATCCTTATATGTTATCCTTGGAGGTATTTTACCGTTGTATCTCTGTCAATTTCACTACACATCTCCCCACTTGAAAACATGCCTATGGCAAGTTCCAAAACCAGCGATACACATAGGTAAAATTACTCCTCACGTCTGCCACTACTCTAATTTTGATCACAGGGGTGCCGACTGAGGAAATCTGCACCGACATTCAATTTGCCTGGGATATATTGGATACTAAACTGATAAGGTTGAAGCAACAAAGACCACCTCAGCAATCTTGCGTTTTCATGCTTAGCCTGAGACAAGAACACGAGAGGCTGATGGTCCGTCTCCACCACAAAAGTCCTACCATACAGATAGATTTGAAACTTCTTTATTGCCCAGATTAATGCTAAACATTCTTTTTCGCTTGTGGAGTATCCTTGTTCCGCCTTATTCAATTTGCGGCTTGCATAAGCGACTGGTTTAAGTTCCCCATCAGGTGAAGCTGATCTTTGCAACAAAGCCCCTCCGAGTCCCACATTACTTGCATCTGTTCTTAAGACAAAGTCCTGTGTCAAATCAGGCAGTTTGAGAATAGGCTTGCTAGTGAGTTTTTCCTTTAACTCTTGGAACGCTAGTTCACATTGTGCAGTCCAAATAATTTTATCTGGAAGTCCCTTGCGAGTCAGATCAGTCAGAGGAGCACAAATAGCGTTAAAATTTTTGATGTATTTCTGATAAAATCCGCATAACGACACGAATGATCGCACGTCCTTTTTGTTTGTGGCCTAGGTGCTCTCTGCAGTTTTTCCAAGTTCTTAGGATCAGGGGTCATATTACCCTGATATACAGTGTGTCCCAAGAATTCCAACTCTTTGCATCCAATACAACATTTTGTTGGCCTAGCAGTTAAGTTCGCCTCCCGAAGTCTATCAAACAACATCTCCAGAGCTTCAATGTGTTCTTCAAATGTCTCGGTGGCGACGAGAATATCATCCATGAAATTTGTGATACATGGGTTATTCAGGGGATCCAACAATTTGCGCATCATCCTTGAAAACACACTCGGAGCATTTTTCAGTCCGAATGGTAGCATATTGAATTCATAATGTCCATCCGAAGTGCTAAAAGCCAAATAAGGTCTCACTTCAGGCTTCACTGGGATCTGGTAATAGCCTTTACTAAGATCCACCTTTGAAAAGTATTTTGCCTTGTTCAGTCTGGCAAATAACTGTTTTGTGTCTGGTAATGGATCCACTTGTCCTTCTGTGACAGCATTCAGTTTCCTGTAATCTATGCACAATCTGTGTTCCCCAGACGGTTTTCTCAACAAAACGACACTAGAACTAAAAGATGATTCACTGTGCGAAATAATCCCCTCCTTCAACAAATACTCTATTTCTTCCTTCAATGCCTTCTCCTTCGCGAACGGAATAGAATAGGCTCTCATACAGATTGGGTTTGAGTCTACCAGTTTCATGTCATACTGTAGCAAATTTGTATGGCCTGGTTTATCTGTTAATACATCTGTATGTTCCTCCAGAACCTGTTGAACTCTCTCCCTCTGGTTTTTAGTCAGGTGCTTACTGACTTTTACCTGTGCTGCTGTTTCACAAGGATGTAATGGGTATTCATGTGAGGTGAGTGGTTCTTTTTGCATCTGGGTTGCAATAGCCAAGGTCAATAAGGGGGTGCTTTCCTGGAGTGGTCTGTCCAGATACTTCTTTAACAGGTTTACATGATAAACTTTTTCCTTCCCCTTTTTGTCAATTTTATAGTTTGTTCTAGACACCTTCTCTAGAACCGTATATGGACCTTGCCAACCAATTTGTAATTTATTCTGGCTTCCCGGTAGTAGAAGCAGCACCTTCTCTCCGACTGCCAGTTCCCTGTCCTTTGCCTTCCTATTAAAATATGCTGCATGTTTCTTCCTGGCTTGTTTCAAATTATCATTTGCCAGTTTCCATCCAGCTTTCAAACGATTGGTCAGTTCGTTCACATATTGATAAGATGAGGTAACAGTCTCTTCCGCCTTCTCATCTGTCCAGGTCCTTAATAAAGTTACATCTGGATCTTTAATTTATCATACGTATTTTTCCTGGAACCCGTCGGGTCCCGTCCATTAGAAGCTTTATAATGAGGACTTTTCTTCCTAGAATCATCACTCACAAATCGACCACTACCAATTTTTTTCTTGGGTTTATCTCCCCACTTTAGATTGCTTATGAGAGATCTTCGCTCTCTTTTCTGTTCTTCCAGCTTATATAATCCTGACCGAGGGATTGTCAGATTATTCTGGGTTAAATTTCTTCTTTGTACTTGTCGCATAGTGGCCATGTTAATCCATTCAAGTGACGACTGGGTGTGAAAAGGGGGCTCCCATTCCACTTTGTCTACCTGAGTATAATTAGTTTTCCTTTCAGGCCTAAAGTTGCCCCGTGGCGTTTCTAGGTCCTGCACATATTTTCCCTTTGTGGGTGTTCCCTCATGAAATACGCCACATGCTTCTACAAAGTTTTCAACATCGACATTTACGTCGGGCCAATAGTATTTTCGAGCAATCTTTTGGCAGATGGTACCGACTTTCTCATGGTCACCATCTTTTCCAACATGTAAGCTCCTTATTAAGTTTGCCCTATATATCTTGGGAAGAACTAACTGTCCGTGACCAGTGGACCTAGTTCCTGTCTTCCTGTATAATAGTTTGTTCTTCATGAAATATTCCCCCTTGCTCGGAGGTGTGTGGCATTTGGGCAATTTTTTAAAACATGGTTTGAGTGTCCTATCCTCAGCCTGCGCCTTCCTCATCTCCTCTGGATGAGCATTTATAGGTTCACCTTCTTCCTCCTTCTTCTGTGACCTGGTCTGCACTGTCGCCATGATCACAGGTTTCTCGGGATTCCCCAAGAAGACGTATCTACACCCCAATATCAGAGGGTAGATTGGTTCATCTATCACTGCTGCTCTGATTTCTCCTTCCACATAGCGAGTTTTCACCGTTATCCTTGCGATGGGAAGTGTCATGAGTGGTATGTCCTTAGTCGCCCCTTGTATTTCCACTGTTTCTGTGGTATACTGACTTGGGTCCACTAGGCTAGACTTCACAACTGAATCATAATCCAAACCTGTATCATAAAGGCACCTTATGGTGACCCCATTACAAATAACATCCTCACAAACTGGGGGGTGATAAGGTTCCTGTTGTCCCTTAGGATTAACCTTTAATCTTTGCGTCCCCGACTTCATTGCAGCAATGTTTGAAGGTTTCCTTCTACAAAATTCGGTGTTATGGTTATCCTTCTTGCACCATTTACACCATCATTTTCCTTGGTTCAACGGTTTTCTTTCATTGAACTTTTGGTCATTGAACTGTGAGTTTCTGTCGCGATAGTCATTTCTTGGCCGCTCAAAGTTTGTCCTACCTTTATTTCCCTGCTCTCTATTATCAAATTTATTAAATTGCTGTGGAGCTTTAAAATTGTCTATGTGCTTCTTCTTAGCACCACTTACCTCTGCCTGGGCTGCCTGATACCTCTCAGCAACATTTAAAATTTCCCCCAACTTCTCTGCACCTTGTTCCATGAGAAATTTTCTCATGTCTGGGGCCATGGACTCTCTCAATTGCTCAATCATGATCATTTCTTTAAGATCTTGGGTCTTCCCCAGAGCCGTCCATTTCTCCAAATAGGTTTCTAGTCTAGCAGAGAATTGGTGGTATGTCTCCCCAGACAACAGTTTGGCATTTCTAAATTTCTTACGATAAAATTCACCATTCTTCTCGTACCTTAATAACAAAGCCTGCTTTAACATGTCATAATTGTCTTGGTCTTCCCTGTTCATTTTGGCAAATACTTCATAAGAAGTACCTCTCAATCCCTGTGATAGCTTTAAGCTCCACCTCTCTCTCTCTAACCCATATGTAGTAGCTAATAACTCAAAACGTCCTAGGTACCCCTCTATGTCATCGTCTTTTTCAACAAAATGGTCTAAATGAAACCCCATAGCTGAGTTTGAGGCTCCCAGACTAGGCGTAGCATCTGAGGCAAAAGGGCTGGCACCATTTTCAGGAGCCGGGCCTTGTAATTCCAGCTCCCTTAGTCGTAATTCGTGCTCCCTTTGCAACCTTCTATCTTCTGCCTCCCTTTCGGCAGTCAATCTTTTTTCTTCTGCCTCCCTTTGCTGTCGTTTTTCTTCTGCCTCAATCTGCAGCCTCTTAATTTCTCTATCAGCCTCTAACCTCTTCTCTTCAGCTAACCTCCTTTCTTCCCGTTCAATATATTTATCACATTCAGCCGTTACGTATTGAATTAAAATTTGACCATCCATTCCCATCTCCTTCGCGGTGAGCACAGCAGCTGATCTAAATTTTGCCAGCTCCGCCATACTTTTTAGACAATATAATAATATACAAGCTAAATCTCTAACCCGTAAATACACTAAGTACTTCTTATGACTATAGTCTAACTAATTCTAACTAACCAGTTAACTAATTAATTATTACTGGCTGTGAAGATTCACCAACTTTTATCTGCAGGGACACTTTTAATGTTAAAGGGAATTTTACAATTTATTTCCCTACTTTTATTTCTCCCACCAGGAGATCCTAATATTACTGTTGGGCTAATTATCCCTGGACAAGACCCCAATTTATGTAGTGGTGTTTGATGGTATTGTATGATGGTGATATTACTAAATGTAATGTATGAGGCCAGCTGTGAAGGCTCCTGAGATAAAATGTAGTTGAGAATTGTCAGAAGGCCTTTCTTGCTACCACTACGACCTCACACTTAATTTTTTTTTTAATGAATGTGGCTACGTAAAGTGTCTAGGGTTATGATATGTAGTGTGGTGTAATAGGTTATAGATATACCCACAGATATTTAACAAGACTAATAATATTAATAAATGTTACAACACACTGAACTAACTCAATAGTGTAAAATTTTTTGATAGAATTATATTACATTTATTTTGTTCTGGATCAATTTTTTAGATTGACCAGAACTTAAAAGGATTTAGAGATTATGAAAGAAATGCATGGAATATTATATCATAAATGCAATAGTGTACATATATATGTACTATACTAGTTAGTTTTATTAAAATGTTCTAGTAGTCATCTACTTGGGAGGATAGTTAATGTTTGTGCTGTTGGGGTGGCCTCATCACACCTGTCTATATTGACTACACAGTGTCCAGAAAATGGTGGGAATTTTTATGGGGTATTAGTAACTAAACGGTGTTGGTGAATGTCCAGCAGACCAGAGGCTCACTCATCTTGTAGTTGTAGCTCTGGTGCTGAAATCTTGTGGTCCCACCTCTCCGTGCTGGCGGGCAATAATGGTGGTCTCTGTCACAAGTACTGCACAGATACACTCGAGTAAAGTCACCAACTGAATAGACACTGCTTGGTTGACAACAGAAACTCACAGCTCTGCAATCAAAGTATGGGCCATGTGTCAAAATCTATTCTCTACCCACGTCTGGACACAACACTGACACAACAACCACATCATACAGACAGGTCAGATCTCTCTGACCAAACAGCACATTTACCATGGTGGGTTTACATCAGATAGATCCTCCCAGACTATAGATTCTGAAAAATATTTATTAGTTGTCTGCCCTAAAAGAGGATAGGTAATATGTTTCATTATTCTCAACACTTGATCTGTCTTGCCTAACCCTTGCTGGAGTTTATGTACATTGTTGGTCCCTAGACCCTGACTTGGGCGGGGGGTCTAGAGCAAATCCCTACTTGTTTGTAAGGCTAGATTTCGATATGGCAGTATCAAATCACTCGAACATGAAACAATATTCAAAATATATAAAGAAATAATTTCAATCTTACCAGATTATGAATAAATAACACAGAATTGCTAGCAAAACTCAGCTGAGCTGCTGGCTATAGTATGGCGTCCCTAAACTTCTTACACTTTCTTTCATATGGAAATCACCACACTTTAAAATCTGTGTCTATCACTGAACAACTATTGAGAAATGACCCCAAATCCGCGTCTAAGCGCCGACAATATGCTTGTCTGTGGCCAATCACTGCCTAGGTTTATTTGAATTTCAAATTTCCTACACTAAAGTCATTTCAGTCATGCTTCAGTCAAGTATGGATGTTTATCTGTTAGTCTGTCCGTCTCTACTTGTGTTTCTACAAAATGTACTTGATTTTTGAACCAACCTTTCTCTCCCCTCCAAAATTTTGTCGTTAAAAGTTATTTTTAGACACAGCCACCACAATATCCCCTCTCCTCCATACCAAGTAGATTTGAACACCTGCGTCTCGAGGTCGTGTTTTTTTGTGCAAAATAGCGACACTTTTAGATTCAATACAGTCTGTCGATGATGTAAACTACACTGTCTTTTGTCATTATCTTCAATATTATCTATCCGTCTGTAAAATTAAGAACATATTAGTTCACTGCTCAGAATAGGCCATCCGGCCAACTAATTTTTATATTCCTAACATTAATATTAAGAAAAAAGTACTTTTTAATTTTTGTAATATTCCTAACATCTGCGTTTAGCCGCTGAATTCAAATCAAGAGCTTGGTATCGCAAAAGCGTCCAATAAATGACTGTGGCGTAACATATCTATGGTCCCTTCTGTCGAGTTGCTTACTTTTTATGTCAACTTGGGAAACGTGACTTTTCTCCGTTTCCGCCCCCAATTGCGTCTCTTTAGCCTTTCTAGTCTCACGCAATCTTTCCAGTCATATTTTTCCTTTTTGATCCTCCGTTCCCCTCCTGTCTAGCAAGTCAATTTTTATGGAGGGTGATGACCCGCGGTCTAGGCGATCATGTACATCAGCAGCCTACGCATTATGTTTTTTATCCTTATATGTTATCCTTGGAGGTATTTTACCGTTGTATCTCTGTCAATTTCACTACAAGTAGAATAGCCCAGGCGAAAGTTGTATTATATAAAATGAAAAGTATGAGTATTTTATGCAACAAATCTTTTGTTAATGAAAGTAAGAAAGAGAGTTCTTTCATTTTATACAGAACCAATTCTGACATTGGAAGTGAGTTATGGACAATTTGTTAAGAAGTAGGAAAGGCACTGGAGGCACCAGAGATGTGGTTTTACGAGAAATGTTAAAACTACCGTGGGCATGAGTAATGTGGTTGTCATGTGTCACGGAGTGTTTTGAGAATGTTTTCATGTAGGAATGTTCCTGTGTTCCAGTGGGAGCCTACTTGGTATGTTAACTTGTTGTGAGTGGTGTATGCGTGCTTTGTAATATTTGAGCCACAAGCGATATTGTGAGCGGGAATTAAGACAAGCTGCAAACTATAGATACGCGTGAATGGCGCTCGATGGAGTGTGGAAGGTTTTCACGTTTTTGGTGAATGTGAATGGAAAGGGTCAGTCGGACATAGATGTGTGTTGAGACAGTAGATAAGGGGCAGTAGAGAAAGTGGTAGCTAGTGAATAGAGTAGAGTAGAGTAGTGAACGACCAGAGGGCTATGGATGCCGTGAAGTAGCAAAAATCATGATGTAGCTGTTGATGTAGATGATATTTACGGCGCCACCTCAGATTGGGCGAAAAGAAGCTGACACAACAAGCAGAAGAGAGGAGAAAACGTCAAAAGGAGCACAATGAAAATAATCAGCTGAAGGCTGTCACTTCAGGGGGGCATTCCCATAGTCAGTTATGACTGAAGGGGCTATTAAATATATATATATATATATATATATATATATATATATATATATATATGTGTGTGTGTGAGTGTGTGTGTGTGTGTGTGTATGTATGTGGCATAGACTTTTGCACTCCACATGTGAGTGAGAATAAAGATGATTGTATTGCTAGCAAGTGCGGCACTATTCTGTTGTCGCTATGCGTGGTTCGCATGTGACGTCTCATTGTTTGAATTAGTAAGTTAAGCATTTATTTACAGTTGTGTAGACTGACTAGTCGTGACTGACAGTGTTCCTTGTTGGAACTAATTTGGGATAGTGTTTATACCCCGTAATGGAATTCATGAGTGTACTTGAAGTACCAGATGTATTTGCAAATGATGGTATGAAGATACCGGAATATGTTTTTCTTCAATGTTTGCAAATAAATGTCGTCATGTTCAGCAAGGAGTTATGGTCAAAGTATTTACTGCTGTTTTGCTTAGAAGCCAGTTCCTACGTTGATATTCGAAATCCGTAAACCGGGAACCGCTAGACAACGAACCATATTGACAGAAACACAGATACTACTGAAAATGACCACACCACAGATATGGGGGATACGTCATATCGATTTTACGAGATTTTGTTTTGCCCCTGGGTACAAATTTTGAAACTGAATGGATCGTCGATTTGTTGAATGCTGAAATGAACAGTTGCTCAAGTACTTTATCTACACGTAAACTATAAACGTGAATGCCAGATGATGCATATTAATGTGCAAGGTCATACTCGAGACATGGACTGTTTGATAATGAATTTTGCTGACACTTTTGCCTACCCAGTAGATTCGCTTTATGAATGCTTACTTCAAGAACTGAGCGTCCTCATGATGAGAGATTTAACAATCGATTTCTCCACGAGATTATGTTTGGAAAAACATATGACACTCCACGTTTTTGCTGCCAATATTGATCGGATTGTCGACATTGACCGGTAAGACAACCGCAAGGTCACCCCAACGAACATATTCGATTGACATTGAACTGTTCCAACTGACGCTGTCTTCATGAAGAATTAACCTGTCATGGATGTTGAAAAGTCGACTTTTGTGCTGAGGACAATGTTTTACTTGCATATCTGCGCAATCGATTCAACACTTCATTGACGTGGTCTGTCGCCGTCAGAAATTATTCTGGAACAACTGTCTCGGTAGATCATATCCGAGATACTTGTAACGTTTCACAAACGTGCACGACAGATATCGAAACCTGCACACACGTTTCGAGCTCTGTTTGATATTTTTCAGACTACTCAGATGTTTTGTTTTAGCACGGTTGTGTCAAATTTTGGACTACACACTGCTTCAGCATTAGAGGTTTACACTGTCGTGTATTATCAGGTCGATCCTGCGGTTTATAGGTGCGTCTGAACTGCAGCGGGAATTGGCAGCTCGGGAAATTTTTCAGATAAGTTATCTGTTGTATAGTGTCGTGGTGGCAAGTCCATTGATTATCTGGCAATGTTATGTGGGTCTTCGTTTTGTTGTGTAGCTTCTATGGTGGCAGTTGGAAGGAGCACTGATGTTTTTAATCTTCTGATTACATCATTAGGTGCTGTTCTGTAGGTATTGTATATAATATTCTCTTTAGGAGGGCCGGCATTTTTTGCTGTGTGATATGGCCGCTCTGTTTTAGTATATTGTTTTCGTAATTGGTTAGTTGTTCTGTCACGTATCGTACTGTCAAGTATCTGCATTTTTTTTTCTTTATTTCAGTATAGTTATGTTGGCGCTACGTTGGTCTTTTCTTGCTTTATTTTTAATATTTACATTATATATGTCTTGATTGTAGTACGTCTGGTTTTGTCTTTTCGTTAATGGAAGCAATAGTTTTATTTTAATGCGGCTATCTTTCTACATTATTCACTTTCCGTAAGTTCTTTCATTTGTTTCCACTAATGTCTTGTTGTTCTCCGTCTGTGATAGTATTCTGTTAAGCATTCATGCATTTGTATTGTATAGATTATGACAATATTTTAATTTGGTATAAAGCTGAGGATACAGCTACGCTGTGATATTTTGGGGTAAGTATCGTATATAAATATACGATTACAGTTATGTTCTTTTTACACATTACGACTAAGTAAAGTCACCAGGATTACGACTAAGTATTGTATTACATATACAATTATAAATTACAAAGGTTTGATTTACCTTAAGACTAAGTTTATTCCATGATCTTAAAACTGACTATAACATTATTAGTATAATACAAGTATACTTTGTCACTTGATGGCTGATGTCGCAAGAGGTTCAGATGTTATTAAAAATTCGAAGATATCCTGGACGTAAAGATGTATCAGATGATACCAGGATAGTGCCAGATAAGAGTCTGGTCTTATCAGTAATACCCACCTTATCTGAAGAGAGTAAGAGTGTATAGACACAAAGGTGGGGTCAAGCTATGTAAGTTCCCAGAGATGATGGTGATGTAGTACTCTGAGTACCTGTGACAGACGAACGCATCCGGCCCTTAATGATATGATACGACTATTCGTAACGACCCCTTGGATAACATCAGTGCCCCCGAAATATTGTAACCTTTCGTCAAACGGGATTTTTCTTTTCACCTGGACTCATTAGCTATGCAACCTTTCCACGCAGATTGGCAACACCTTTGCTGATTGATATGTGGACAGCTTATCTACCGTTCAATCTGGTCATCGCATTGATTTAAGGAGAGGCTAAATCACGCCCATGGTCATCTCCCTAGCAATCATATGCAGTAATTTCATTAACTTGGCCCAGAGGGGGCGTTGCCAGCATCAAACAGAATGTAGCGGCACACGATCAAACAGGCACTGAGAGATCTCAGGAAAGACTAGCGCCACGATCAAAGACAGTACTGGTCCCTGACGAGCGACGCAAGTTCCCTGCCGGTATTTCGCATCTCCGTGCCAAACACAGAACCGATCGCAGTGAAAGCGAACGGGGAAAGCCGGAACGCAAGCAGCGAGCGAAGATACGAGAGACCAGGGCGGCATCTCTCTTTAGTCTGGCGGTCAGATCCCCAAAAGTGTCCTGAGATCTAACAAGGTGTCAAGTTTTCCATGTCCCACTCATCTTTCATTTCATTCTAGATATATACAGACCACGTAGAAATACACTTTATCATTCGCTGGCCAGAACTTAACAGAAGCACTAGCTATATTTGAAATCTTGTTATAGATTTTCCCCTGGATTTTATACATATTTGCAGTGAATTCTATTTCTGTGCAAAACGGTAAAATATATATTGTGTAAAGTGATCAGTGGTCTAGTTCATTCATTCTATTTCACTGGATTTTGTGTTAATTTAAATCTATTAATCTAAACCATCTCAATAGTTCCAGTTGTAAATGTAATGATATACCTGCTATATTATTTCCAAAAGATAATAGATGTTAAATTCTTAAATTAACTTTTAAAGTCGCGAAGAAATTTATAATTAATAAATTTAGTTAAGTCCTATATTTATAGATGTGTGTTTTAACCACTAAAACTCGCGCAGTGTTTACTAAATACATAATTAAATACGCGAGCGTATATAAAATACTCTTAACGGGAAATTCATCACGCTTTAGAAGGTTATTTGTTTTTCGGTATATTACATGTATTTTTTTTCTTTCATACAGAGTGATCGTAACCTGTGCGATCCCAGCATTAAGAAAGCAATAAAGCAAATCAATCTAAGCAAAGCAAAGTATAAACAGTGTGTAGAGTCTCCCTGACTCAGAACTTGTTGAGACTGTGTAAATTTTTAATCTTTGAGGTGATTCTATGTTTGGAATTCCGCTATCTAACTTATAGCAAAGAAAGCACACCCAAAGACAAATTTAACACACCATCAAGCAAACTAAGTTGAAACGGGAAGAAGAACACTGGCCCGAGCTTTTGTTAGTTTACTGACACAGAGAGAGAATACATATTTACCGAACAGTGATGTGACTAGTTTTCTCCCTGGACTTAAACCATACCTCACGGATAAAGTGTATCAGCACGCGTAAGAATTTTATTATCAGCGGCAAAGTCAAATAGACCACACCATCCTCACCCCGGTATCCGAGACCGTGCCCTCCCATAGAAACTGTTATTGATAAAAGAGACACAATTACAGATTCAATTTCAAGCGATTACGGGATCCATTTTATGTGCTGAACGCCTACCCGCTAATCTGAGGATGGAACTTGAACTAACACTCATACATTTAGTTTGAGGTGTAACTGCTGTTGTGTTATTCTATGGAGTGCCAGATTTTTTCACAATCGGTAAGTGAGAGCAAGATGAGTGAAGGCCTTTACTAGCGCGTGTATGAATGACAGGAAATTTAATCTTTTTTTGTAACATATTTGTTAACTTGCTTAACGGGTAATACATTTTCTGTATCCCCGGCATTGTTCCTTTAAGTGGGATAGTTTTGATAAACTCTGTTTTAAACCCCCCTCCTTTTCTTTTGCTTAGTAAAGGGAAGAACAATTGGGAAGAACAGGATTTTTTCTACCACCTATACCTAATTTTGAAACACCTCTTTCAGAGTAATTAACTTCACTGTTAGGTTAACTTACCTACGTTCCTGATAACTATTTATCTTTGGACTGGGTTTATCTTTGTCTAATAAGCGGGACGGGCTTAGTCGATACCAATCTTCTTCACCCCTCCCTACCTTGTTATTTGCATTTTTCTGTAATTTTGATAATTCTTGTTGTAAACAAATGATTATTGTAGTGATTGGGTTTTTACCTTTAATAAACAACATAAACTTAATCGTTATTGTGTCGGACTACCCAAAGCCCACAAAATTCTCCTATTTGTTTAAGATAGTTGTATCCACGTCGTCAGTGTGTTTGAAGCACCAAATCAGTGTGAGAGCAGGTGTGTATCTGGAAAACTGGCAAATAATTGTTTGACCAGGAGAGTGGAAGAGAAGATTGAGAGAAACGATTTGTCGTAAATAAGTCTGTCTTTACTCTCCCCCAGCACTCTGTAAAGCAACTATTTACTCTCTACATTTCTATCACTGAGCTTTTCACCATCATTCTACACTCTAAACCGGACTACTATTTCTAAGACTCTTTCTCTCAAAATAAATTTACGACAATATTTGGGGGCTCGTCCGGGATAAAGATATTTTGAGTCTGATCTAAGTCTGGGTCTAACTAGATAGAGTGTGAGTGATCTGTCTTTGTGATTTAGGGAAATAAATAAATAATTAATTACACCCCTAGACAACGCCTTTTAGTATTTGGGTCGTCCACACAGCATATTTACAGGTTGTTTTCTTTCCACAGCAGTAGAAAGTACGGATAATCATAAATTTGGTTAGCTAAATTATCCTCTGGCGGAGGAAATTAAATTTTTTCTTTATAAGATTTGCTGGGATTGCGTGATTGGTTTTACAGTCACTAAAGGTTTTGAAGTTAAAAAGAGTTGAGCTTAGCTAAAGACGCCTTGTTCTGACTTTTAAAGTCTAGTTAACATCGTCTCTTCTCATATAATTGACTTCAGGGGCGAGTTTTGTGACGGAGAATTAAAGATTTTAGGGAAAAAAAATTTTTTCCTTTTAAATTGTTTTAATATAAATTTTTCTCTACTGTTAGTAAGAGTAGATTCTTTTCTAGTGTAACTTACCATTTTAGTGGCATAGTCGCTTGCGTTAAGAGTCTTAAGTGACAACAATAGCAGCGATAAGTTTGCACATTTCACATAGGAGGTAACACAAGTAAAGTTATACTTTGTATTTTTTTTTCTCGTATCGGCTTTGTTTTTTTTCCCTTCTTGTTCTTTCTTACTATTCTCTAGCCATACTACATCTTATTCTTTGACAATGGCAGAGAGGATAAAGATGAGATCCATCCTGAGGCTGGAAGCGAAAGAGGCAGGATTAGACGCAGAAGCGGCGAACCTGTTTATCAACCAGGAACTGGAAATATATGACGCGGAGCAACAAAGAGCAGAAGCAGAGAGGAAGAAAGAGAAACAAAGAGCAGAAGCTGAGAGGAAGGAAGAAAAAGAGAGAGCAGAGAGGAGAGAAGCACGGGAGAGGGCAGACAGGAAAGAAGCGAAAGAACGCCTATTGGAGCAGAAGAAAATTGAGGCAGAGAACAAGAAAATTGAGGCAGAAATTGAAGCTCGCAGGGGGAGAGAGAGAGAGAGAGAGAGAGAGAGAGAGAGAGAGAGAGAGAGAGAGAGAGAGAGAGAAAGAAAGAGAGAGAGAGAGAGAGAGGGAAAAACAGCATGAACTGGCGCTTAAGGCTTTAGAGAGTCGGGGCGCCTCTACTTCAAATAACGGAGAGCCGTCTTCGCCCCAGTCTCAGTCAATAGACCTCTCCAGCACTCAATCTGCCCAATTAACTGCGATGTCTTTTGCTTTAGAGTCTTTTCCTAGTCCCAATGAAAAAATTGACAGCTATCTAGAAAAATTCAAGAGGCTCGCAAATCTGTATGGGTTAGAGAAGTCCCGCTGGGCACTTAAACTCTCAACGTCATTAAAAAGTACTGCTTATGACGTATATACATAGCTGGGAACCAACCAACATGATTACGACATGCTGAAGAAAGCCTTGCTAGAGCGGTTTGAGATGACCGCCCGAAAATTTCTGCAAATGTTCAGAAACAGCCGGAAAGAGAGCACGGAAACATTCCTGCAGTTCTCCACACGTCTCACAGGCTATTTGACAAAGTGCATCGAATTATCTGACCTACCTCTTACATATGAGGGACTACTTGAACTTGTTCTTGTGGAACAGATAAAGTCAACTTTGTCAAACGAAACCCGTAGATCTTTGGCTGAACAGGGCGCAGTCAGGCTTGAGGACATACTCAATAAGGCCGAACGCTATACCAATGCAATGGCCGAACTTCCCAGCACTAAACGTAAATCCACAGATGAGCCATCTCGTAAACAAAATCTAGAGCAGTCATCCTATTCCTCTAATCCCTCTCAGAATTATAACCAACGAGAAAATAATACCCAGAGACCTCCCCAGGAAAAATCGAAATTCTACAAAACCCGATACCCCCCTAACAACAATTCTGATCAACCCACCAAGCCTACGTGGCAGCGCGGCCACCAAGGTCAAGGAAAAGGGAAGACCCCTACACCAGGAACGTCTGATCAGGGCAAACAAACCGGTCCAAACCGCGTCGGATGTTTGCATACAGCCTCGAAAGGTAGAGTCAATGTCAGTGATTCTAAACCTGAGGGGGACCGACCCTCAACTCGAGGAACTGTAATTTTGAATGGTACCTCAACTACTTGTCTCTTTGACACTGGACTAAGCTTTAGTTGTATTGTCGTTAGGCACCTAGTCAAACCCGGTCAGGAGACAAAGGAAACCGTCAAACTTAGTGGAGTTTTCAGGAGTGGTGCACCCAGGACGCTTCCTATCGCACTGGTAGAAATATACTCTGACTTTGTCAGAGGAGTTATTAAAGCGGCCATTATGGATGATCCTATCTACCCAGTTATTCTGGGATGTAGATATGTGTTTATTGGGAGACCAAAGGAGCCGATTGTGGCAGCGGTAACCACAAGACGGCAAGCCAAGAAAGAGGAGCCTGCGCCAAATTTGTTGCCGAATGAACTGAAGGAGGCGCAACAAAAGGACCCTACTCTGGAGCCCTGCTTTAGAAAACTGCCCATGGCTAAGGACCCCAGACACAACGGAGACATCTTTTCTAAGGACGGCATATTGTATCGTAGAACGGGCAACCCGGACACGGGGAATAACCAGCTCCTAGTACCGACGCAGTACAGAAGCCAGATCTTAGAAATGGGGCACTCTCTTCTCTTTAGCGGACATATGGGACAAAACGCCACTATTCAGCGAATAAAAAGCCATTATTGGTGGCCAGGAATGAACTCTGACATTATCAGGTATGTGAAATCCTGCGCCCAGTGCCAACGGGTAGCACCAAAGCACTTGACACCCCAGTACCTATGGGGCAAATGCCAATAGTGGGTACTCCATTTGAACGGGTTGCTGTCGACATCATTGGACCCCTGGAAAGGACCAAAAGAAAGCACAGGTTCATCCAGACTTTAGTCGACACTTGCACAATGTGGGCCGAAGCTATACCGCTAACATGCACAGATTCCAGGCATGTCGCAGAAGCCCTCGTGCAAATTTTTACACGGTTGAGATTCCCTCAACAAGTTTTGACGGACAATGGATCCCAATTCCGTAGCCTGTTAATGGAGGAGATCTTTAAGATCTTGAGGGCCAAACATATCCACACAAGTCCCTACTATCCGGCCGGAAATGGGCTCGTGGAACGTTTTAACGGCACCCTCACCACCATGTTACGTAAGACTGGGACCTATATATTACGGCTATTAAGGTGCCACTGGAAGCCTTACTTCGGTCCCTGACAGACCAAAAGACTGACGAGACAGTTGTCTCTGCAAGCAAGTATGTATCTGAGCTCAAGGAAAGGCTGAAGCTAGGATGGGATCTAGCTACTACCAACCTTACGAAAGCCCGCGCTAAACATGCTAAAAGATACAACAAAGCAACCGGATGGCAAGGGCCGTTTACTGTCCTTAAAATGATCTCACGTACTAATTACAAGATCTCCATTAAAGGAAAGGAGACGGTCTTCCACGTAAATTTCCTTAAGAAATATTTGGAGAGACCGGTGCCATCTTCCGAGCATCTCCTGGCTGTCGCCATAGCAACGGAAGACGAGGAAGATGATGATGGTTGCATGGAGTATCCATTGCAACCCACAGAATCCTTTAAAGATGTCAAGTTTGGCGACAATCTCTCACCAGAACAACAAACAGAAACCAGGGCGCTACTAAAACAGTACAGTTCAGTCTTAACGGATGTACCTGGTCGAACAAATCTCATCGAATTTGATATGAAATTAACAAACGAGACCCCTGTTCGAACCAGATTTTACCCCATACCGTACGCTAAAGCTGATGCACTTCGCGAAGAAATAGACAAGCGGCGCCAGGCAGGAATTATCAATGAGTCTACATCTCCTTACAGTTCCAGTGTAGTGCTGTTGCAGAAGCCCAATAAGGAAGTTCGGCTGTGTATAGATTCCAGCCCGAACCTCTCCAAACTGTTTCTGAGTTGTTCACCAAGCTTAGCAAGGCAAAGATTTTCTCCAAGATTGACCTCAGTAAAGGTTATTATCAAATACCAGTCAAGGAAATTAAACCTTTGTTAGCTTTCAGCACTAGTGAAGGACATTATACATTTAATGTGATGCCATTCGGTTTGCATAACGCACCAGGAGTGTTCACCAGGATGATGAGGAAGCTTCTAGAACCTTTGCAAAGTCCCCATATCCATATTTTTATGGATGACATATTAATTGCATCGGAAACCTACGAAGAACATATTGCTACGGTTGCTATGCTTCTCAGGAGACTACAGGAAACTGGTCTCACAGCCAGACCTAGCAAATGTCTCATCGGGTTTGAACAGTTAGACTTCCTGTGGCATACTATTTCTCACGGATGCAGTTGGACTATTAAGAAGAACGTGGAGAAAATAGTGGCAGCAAAAAGACCCCGAACGAAGAAAGACGTACGTTCCTTCATATCACTATGTGCATATTACCAGAAATACATCCAGAACTTCAACGGACTGATGGCACCTCTGACTGACCTCACAAAGAAAGGGCGTCCGGATAAGGTCATGTGGGATCAAAAGTGCGAACACGCATACAGCACTTTGAAAGGACAGTTGTCTGCATACCCCATTTTCTTCGCGTATCGCCGGCGTTTTTGGCTAACCTTGAACTTTACCATGTGGATTTATCAAGAACATTTGCGTGAAGATGAGTTATTTTGAATCCGTTACTTACTTTAGGCGGATCGTGATTACGCAGTTTTTAACATTTAATTGTTTGATGGGGTTCCGTTTGGTTCCATTCGTCTTTTCTTTCTTTTTCTTCCTCTTCTGCTCCTCACCTCTTCTGTATTGGTCTTCTTCTTCTTGTGAATCATCTTCTTCTTCTTCTTGTTCTCCTTCTTCTCCTTCTTCTCCTTCATCTTCTTCTTCTCCTCTTTCTCGTATTTGTCCTTCTACTTCTGTTATACTTCTCTCTCCCTCCTTATTCCAACTTATTCTCCTATTTCTCTTTTTTGTTCTTTTTCATTTTCATCTCCTACTTCTTCTGCTATTCCTCATCCTTCTTCTACGTTTTCTTCTTCTTATATTTTTTCTTCTTTTTCTTCTTCTCTCTGATATTTCTCCTCTTTCTTATTCAGTTTTCTTTTTTCTCCCTAACCTTCTTCTCTTTATCATCTTCCTTCTTTTCATCCTCTTTTTCTGTTCCTTTTCCTCCCCTCCTTCTCCTACTCCTTCTTCTTTTTCACTCCTTTTTCTTCTCCTCCTCCTTCTTCTTCTTCTATTCCACCTTCTTTTTCCTTTCTTCTTCTTCCTCATTTTCTTCTTTTTCTTCTCATTCTTTTTTCTTCGACTTCGTCATATTCTTCTTCTGCTCTTCCTTCTTCACCTGCAGCTCTTTTTCTTTTTTTTCTTCTTCTCCTTTTTTCCCCCTCCTCCTCTTTCTTTTTCGTTGTCTCTTTCTCTTCTTCCTTCTTCAACTTCCTCTTTCATCTTCCTCTGTTTCCCCTTTTTCTTGTCCCTCTTCTCCATTATCTTCTTCTTCGTCTTCTCTTTTTTATGTTTTGTTTTTGTTGCTATGACACGTTAAGTAAATGTATTTTACCTAAAACAACGCTCAAGATTTATTATTTATATATGGTACATGGTGTATATATATATATATATATATATATATATATAGTCAGCGACTTTAATTACGCATTATATCAGTGGATGCACCCAGAATCGTCTTTTTTGTCGTTTTTGTCCTGCGTGCTCATACTACAAGCAACGACAGACATGCTAATTCCACGAAATTCATATCTGAACTGCGGAAGTGCCAGTCTAGAAATCTATTTTTAGGCGCGAGGTCACAACACAATTACACTCGTCTGCACTACCCTGCGATTCGGTCAAAAAACCGTGCGAGATACGAGAAGCAAGAAAACGCTCGTCTGCATCAGGCCGTAGACTGCAGAAGTGAAGATTCAGAGTGTTGACGTGTAGTTAGAAATAGTTATTGACGTAACAAAGCGCTCACGAAGCATTTTTAAAACATTAGTAGATATTACCAAAGTAATTCATCATCATCTGAAGCAGAAACTTTCAGCACCACCTACAACATCCTTGGTGAGAGTTGTCAGAACAATGAGGTAACTATTACCTTATAATTAGTAGTGACAACGCGAGATAGGTGAAAGTAAACTGTTATTTCGTCAAGTGATTTTATTCAACCAATCTCAGTTTTATGCTACGCTATTGCCACTCACTACTCAAGAGAACATTATAGTAAAACGTGTTGTGTAGATTTTAAATGATCCAAGTAAGTCTGTTGGTAAAATTTACAATTTATTTTGTACACGTTTTCTTTTCTTTGTGAAACATTTTCACAGAACTCAAAATTGATTATAAAACAAAATTAATAACATCCTTTGTTAACTATTCACAACAAACTAGTCTTTAAATTTATAAGGATAGTTCTTCTTTCCTGACTGAACTCAATCTGGTTATGACTGTCTGTAATTTAGGATCAATAATAGTTCTTCACAGTCACTGATTTACAGTCAATTACTGACTATGAAGTTGCCTATCTAGATACACTGACTTGTCATCATTACATTTTAGTTTCTTTATTTGTGGTAATGCTGTTGTACACTGGACAGCAGCCTTGTATGGCCACTTATCTGTTTTAATTGTGTTTTTGTAGGCTGTCACACTTCTGTTCTGGAAAGAAACGATCAACTGTGTTTCCTCCAAGCAGTAGGTACTGGGTGGCTATCGCTCTAGATTTAAAAGGCGCTAGCACCACTAGTTAATTCAGTTGTGGCTGGCTCTTTAAAGTGCACGTTAATTACAGGATGTAACCCTCAAGTACATACAGTCGAGCTGTTAATGGTCATACAGTCTGCTCTCAGATGCAGAAGGCAAAGTAAGTCTCACTGACAGACTCTTACTGTAGTTTGAAAATGTTATTGCCTCCTTCCGAACTAGAGCAATGCTTTATATATGTCATGGCCGGACGACACGGAGAGCAGTTATGCTGAAGTGTGTTGCCTACTCAAATACCAGATCACTTTTGTCTAGATGTGCATGCATGAAACACTAGGAATTTAAATACCTTCCTTATGTCTGGACCGATTTCCTTCATCTTAGGATTAAAGTAAGCCGTGGATTATTCTTTATCTTTCTAGATAATTGTCTTTTTATTTCATACGTCCATCATTTCATTGGCGTAGCTTAAACAACAAAATTTTCGACATGCCTAATTTCTCGTTGCATTCCACTCGAGATTTATCCATTAGTATAATGCTTTTCGTGGACGTCTTTACACCTACTTATAAAGTAACCGTCCTATTGTTAAATTACTGACCGCTTCCATGCGGTACTTCGCTCATAATGCTGTAGTTTACCTCCAATTCCAATAATGTTACACAGATTTGAGACTGGCCATGTTGAATGCCTAATACTATTGTAAACAAACGAATAAGGACGCCGTTTAATTGGTCCGTCTAGCATACACTGTTATAAAGTATGGCGTGCCGTTGTGTTACGAATGACGTGTTGTAAATCAGACTTCACTACAGCTCCATACTTTATAAAGAGAAATAAGAGAATTTGACGGGTAAAATTTTCCGGGTTTTTTCTCTCTTCTGCTTGTTGTGAGAAGTGGTTAGTGCACTGGCTTCCTAGCTCGGTGGTCCATGGTTCGATTCCCAGTTGAGGTGGGATTATTTTGACCGCAAACGGCTCCGAAGTCGACCCAGCCTCATGAATTGGGTACCAGAACAACTCTATGAAGGTTAAGGCGGCCGGCCTGATGCTGAGCACATCACCCTTAGTGTGCTGATGATCAAGAAAATATGGGCCTAACATCATATTCCCAATATGACTCAAGAGGCGTGTAACGGGATCCCTTACCCTTTACCTTTTTGTTGTGAGAGCTTCTTTCACCCAATCTGAGGTGCCACCGTAAGGAGCATCTCCACTTATTGCGAGTGGCAGTTTCGTTCTCCAATGATGAAATATTCATGTCCAGTGCCTTTAGCAAAAAAAGGAACATCAGGTTAAAAAACCGTTCAGGAGGGTGTGGTCGTCCACATGTGAAGTCACGCAAGGTTTGCCACTTGTAAACCCCCCCCCCCCCCCCTCTTTTCCGCTAACATTTCGTCACAAAAACCCAGACCCATTTCTTATGCAACTTCACAAATCTCGTAACCCATTTTCCCCAGATGTTTGGAATACTGACACAACAATTGTAATTGAATGTAATTTAGTTAACTAGTTCAGAGAAAATAACAATCTTTTCTCGATTTTACAAATATTACTTTGCTGGTAAAAATGGAAAGCATAGCAGCAGAAGGACTGCTTCCGTAATTACGAAGGGTCAGCCGGAATGATGGAGGTAAAAGCCTGTGAAGTTCTCTTTCTTCGTTCAGTGGCAAATCACAAGCTACGCTACACTGTTTTGCTATCAGATGGCGATTCCAAGGCGTACAACAGACTCTGCGACATCAAACCGTATGGACCAGAAGTTGACATAACCAATAAAGAGTGCGTCAACCATGTTGCAAAGTGATTAGGCACTGGACTGAGCACACTGATTACTGACTGCAAGAAACAAAAAGTCACCCTTGGGGGAAATGGCCGTAGTCGTCTAACCCAAAATGCCATACGAAAATTGTGTATTTACTACACCAGGGCCATCCGCAAGCATTGTACAGCCCCAGAGATGAAACAAGCCATCATGGCTTCTCTCTACCATGGGTATTCGACAAACGACAAACCCCAACATAATTTTTGTCCGCCAGGCAAAGACTCCTGATGTTTCTATCAGGCTTCCATCGCCAAAGGAGAAGCTGCCGGACCACACGAGACCAAGCTTCACACTCCGCTAGACTACAACCTGCTCCATAAGCCCTGAGCCACTATTTATGGGCGTCTTACTGATCAGCATCTGCTCAAACGGAGTGAGCTAAGTGCAACACAAAATGCAAATGAAAGCCTACACAATGTTATATAGAGTCGTTGCAGCAAGCGGAAATTTGTGTCATTAAAAAAAGCCAAATTCAGTGTCCTTGTGGCCGTTGGACAGTTCAACTTTGGTCCATCAGCCAGTGCAGAAATAACAAAGCTGTATGGTCAAGCATCTGGAACAAACTCAATACGCCTTAGACAGGTGCGATTGAGGAAACGTCTGGCCAACAGCCAGAAACATGAGGCTGACAAACCTGTAAAAAGAAGAAAAATTAGGCAAGAAGCAAGACAAACGCAAGAGGAGGAGCTGCAGGAAGCTGAAGGAGGTGCAGCATATAGTTCTGGGGGATTTTAAACACATTCAGTTCCTCAGAATGGAGTCTATTGGACAAGACAAGGCACTCGGTGAGTAAAATGCATTTTTCTAAAAACTAACATTTTATTAACAAAACATTTAATTCCTAACAAACTATCTAACAGAGTAGTCTCAAATTTGGCATGCATGTAGGACACATCAATATCTTTAAAGAAACGCATTTGCATTTTTGATATTTTTGTAATTTGCTTTGATATATTTTTTTAAATATTTTTTTCTTCATTTTTTTTTCATACAAATAAAGTGTATTTTATTTTTGAAATCATCAAAAATAGAATTTTAAACTTATCAACAAAAGATCTGTGATAAATTGTTTTAATTGTCGGTCACAACATGTGTGTGCAATTTGATAAAGTTTGGTCAATGGGAAACATAAGATTTTTGCTCTTGAAAATTGGTGGAAAACCTAATATGGCGGTTGTTTTTTTTTTTTTTGGTTACCATGTAGAAGGAAAGAAGAAAAATTAGGCAAGATAAAGGCAAAAGGAGGAGCTGCAGGAAGCTGAAGGAGATGCAGCATATAGCGCTGGACAATTTTAAGCACATTCAGCCCCCCCCCCCTCCCCCAGCCTCCTCCCCCTCCAGAATGGAGTATATTGGACAAGTTTTTTTTTTTAACAAACTATCTAATAGATCAGTCTGAAATTTGGCATGCATGTAGTACACATATATACCTTTAAAATTTCACATGCTGTTTTCGATATTTTGGTAATTTGCTTTGATATATTTTTTTAAATATTTTTTTTTATTTTTTTTTTCATACAAATAAAGTGTATTTTTTAAAAAAATAATTAAAAATATAATTTTAAAATTTATAAAAAAAAAAGCATGTGAAAAATTGTTTTAATTATCAGTCACAACATGTGTGTGCAATTTGATAAAGTTTGGTCAATGGGAAACAAGTTTTTAGCTCTAGAAAATTGGTGAAAATCCAATATGGTGGAAGTTTTTTATGTGTTACCATGGTAACCACATGTTTTTAACAAAATAAACTGTAGAATTTGGTTCATGGACATACACATAAAAAGTTTGAAAAT
>JAMPIV010021292.1:0-85952 GCA_024509875.1 Oreohelix idahoensis | reverse complement strand
TAGTCTATGAGTACGAAGGTGACTGATGAGCCCGATGCGGGCCTGGAAGGATCTCGGACAGTGTGGGCAGGGAATGTTTGCTTCATGTGAAGGTTTTATTTCACGATCTTTTCTAGCATAGACTTTCAACAAACACATGCCAAGCCGTCATATCCATGCCATCAGTTCCAGGTTTTTCCAAGTCCTCCTCATCATTTTCATGTCTATCTATAGTCCTATTTTCCGTGTGTGTGTGTGTTTTTTTTTTGGTCTGACTTTTCTTCAAACATACGGTTATTCCAGATCGAGGACTGCCTTCCAATGTTATAATTAGTTTCCTCAATGTGTATCCCATTCATCGCCATCGTCTTCTTCTCATCTCTTGTTTGTCTGCTTGTCATGTTCTTGTCGTCATTTCCACACTGGTGACCTTGTCGATCCTGTTTAACCCTTCTCTCCTGCGCAATCACCCATTTATGAAAGTCAATCTTTTTGGTTGTGATATTGCTAATACAAGACAGCCATAATTAGGGCTATGTTATGTAGGTAAATATGTTTTTGTTTGTTCGAAGTATTTATGCAAATTAGATGTTATGTATTATCAATATCTATCAAGTCAGATTTTTTATGTTCACATTTCATAAAAGATACCATTTTCATTTAGGGTCGTCGTTTTATTAACTGTTAAAGTTAGGCGACCATTCACATTGAAACAGGAGCCATGTTTTATTTACCGCTCAACCTGGACTGCAGAGCTCTTTGCTCTTTTGCAGTTGGTGCCAAGTTGAAGAATTGGTATGTTTTTTTGTAGCTGTTTGGTGGGTGCCGTATAGAGAGTATTGTGATTAATGAAGGAGCCCGGCTATAACTTTTTAAATCCTGTGATGAGTCTTGACCACGTAAGCACATGCTGAATTGTATCGTCTCGATAGGTACAGCTGTGGTAATTACGAACGAACGAACGAACGAACGAACTTTATTTTAGAAGGGTAAAGAATTGGGCGCGCAGGCCCGTCTAACATTCTGCCCTTCCACTCTCATTAATCTTGCATACTATATCCTTTCATTCCCACATGATGCTTTAAGCATTAATTTAAAGGCATGCAACATTATAAAGTTACCATAACAGCATTCATTTACATTATGCAATCATAATTTTTTTTTTAAATGAGTAGGTTTTTTTTTTGAAACAAACAAGCTAGTAATTGGGGGAAAAAAGTAATAATAAAATAAAATAAATAAAACAATAAATAAAAATAAATAAATTCTGTATACCGACACTCACTCATGCGGTCAATCCGTCTACAATTAATCTCTATTTTTGAATGTGTCATCAATCATCAATACAAAAATGACATAAACACATTCTCGCTTATGTCCATACATTCTTGGTGGAAAATGAAATAATAATAATAACGCTTTCTTACGCACTTCTGTGGCAGGAAAAGTCTTTGAGCAGAAAAAAAAAAAAAAAAAAAATTCACATTTCTAAAGTACAGTGGTATGCGGATACATTCTCACGACTCACATTTCTAAAGTACAGTATTATGTGGGTACATTCACACATACATTACATTATATAATAATATTTTAAAGTGAATATAATAATGATATTACATGGATATAAAACAAATTATTCACAAAAAAACGAACGGAGGAGGAAAAGAAATGTTGACCTATGGATGAGATGTTGACAGGCAAATGCTGTTTCTATGGGGGTAGATAATCAGTGTTGAGGAAGTGTTTGAAAAGTGCTTTGTTAAAAGAATATTGTGTAGGTAGGCTTTTTAGGTGGTGTGGAAGGCTGTTCCATAAGTAGGCACCAGAGTATGCTAGACTCTTTGAGACTCAGGCTAGGGGTGTAAGGTAAATGTTTGTCGAGTCTGTTTGTCCTGAAGTCATATTTGACATAAAGCAAACTCAATTTGAAGACTAATCGACAAATAAGAGAAGACTCTAGGCAGAAATATGTCTCCGACTATATAAGGAAAAGACGATGGTCATATATCGGTCATGTCCTACGAATGCAAAACAACAGAATACCACTACAGGCGCTCACTTGGGTTCCTGAGGGTAAGCGGAAAAAAAGGAAGACCAAAAGAAACACTCAGAAGAACAATAATAAGAGAAGGAAGAACGTTGGGCCTAAATAATGTGCAAGAGCTAAGAGGAGTGGCGTCACAACGAACAACCTGGAGAGCACTGGTTTCTGCCTTATGCGCCGTGTTTGGCGCTTAAAGAATTTATTATTATTAAACTCAATTTGCAGGATTCCGACCTTGGCAGACGAACCTCTGGCTCTCATCACTGTAACCAGCGCTACCACTGGAAGTGTAGCCGCCACAGTAAAGCAGATACCAAACCAGCCTATTAAATTCACAGTATGTCAACTTAACCTTGTATCAATAAGTATGGTGTCCCGTATGTGTTCCGTGTAGTTACCGGGCCTCTATGAGAAGACGAAGAATGAATAGGCCTATTGCTTCCTCAGGCATGTCGAAAGAGGTAGTTAATATGAGGCAGACATGGGACTGGCAAGGTCATCTCGTAAAAAAACTGCCATACTAACCACTACTGCAAGAGTGGGTGCTGGACGAAGGCTTCCTTAGGGATCCATATGCAGTGGGGGATCCATGCTCTATAAGGAGCGAAAGGAAGATGATAGTAAAGAATAAGTACATTCACTCTGTGTACATGTACACCCTTGAAGTAAAAAAAAGTGTACATACATAAAATACCTGATAAACTTGATAATACTTGTTAAATTGAAGTTGAACTAAAATATCGATCTTTTTTTGTTGATTCGTCGTATTGGTAGCTGATATTTTGGTTTCTTTATCATCATCATTATCAACATCACCATCATCTTCATTTTTATATCGTGTTCTTCTTTTTTCGTCTCTGTTGTTTCTTCTCTTCTTCTTATCATTATTAAGAGTTTTCAACCTCTGAAGTTTATTCATTCAACAATCATTCAATCTTCTTCTGTTTTAAATCTTTTTTTCTTTAAACGCCTTCTCAGCAACGTTCTGTTTCCAATGTTTATGTTTAAAGTCTGTTGGTGTGTTCCCTTATTGTGTTTGACGCTTTCTTGATTGTAAACGTTCATCAACTGTAAGTAGACCTCTCTCCTCCTGTCTGTCCCGGGAGCGTCAGCTGAACTATTTTCTTCTTGGGGTTGTAACTGTAACCTAGATAATAGGTTACCCTGCAAGTGCTCAGGTCAGCACAGAGAGCTAAAGCTGTCTTTAAACAACGATAAATAACAATAAATAATATTGTGCTTTCACTTACCGTTCATGGTGGGTTATCGTTGTAGTCTCATTCATTCATTTATGCATTCATTTATTCATTCACGAATTCATTAATTCACTAATTCATTCTTTCACTAATCCATTCATTCACGAATTCATTCATTAACTAATTCATTCGTTCATCGCCATTACCCTTGATCTCCCCAAGAAGAATAGGCCTTCGTGACAATTCCGTGCCATTCGTTCCAGATTTTTCCATGTCTTCTGTATCCCTTACATCTCCGGCCAGTTCTCGGCGCCATGTGTTATTGATGTAGCCAATGATAACATGGTTCTTGTCACTTCTAATAATAACTGTAGTAAACGTATCACAATACAGGACGACCCGTCACACAAAAGCAGGTCAGAGGATGATCTCATAGCCTGGACGTGGATGACATTTTTGAAAAATAGTTCCAACCCTGAAATTCTTCTGCGTCTTCCAATGACTAAGGTAAACTTTGTATGTGTTTTGGGTGTTTCTCCCTTGAGATGTTTACCTTCTGGTGGCGACACCCGCCACTTTCAGCCTTGGACAGTAGTCCTTCGGTTTTATCAAAGCCAACCACCTGTAACCCAGTGTTTATAAATACTGAGTCCTGAAAAGAACTACTAGTGTTTATCCGGAAGCAAATTAAACTATCAATACTAAATAATCAACATATGTACAGTAGATACTTGTGAGATAGTGTCAACTACAGTAATATATATATATTGTGGTGGATTAACACCGGGGAGGTTATTGATGGTATTTAAATGCAAATATATGTGTCTACAGCGTGAGATCAAGCTATGTAAGACCCTGAGTCTAATAGTTGAAAATGGTGTTGATGAGTTCTCAGGAGACCTAACGCTACCTCCCTCAGATCTCACGCTGTGCAATATTTTTTATATCTATGGTGTGATGTTTGTTATATGGCTACGTGTCTAGGGTAATGCACATGTAGTGATAAATGCCTGAAAAAAAAACCAACACACTTTAACTCAATGAAAATTAAATCAACAAGACTGGAGTTAAAGTTATAATATTATCTTACAATTTTAATTTCCTGTACCGCAAATCTTTTGGGACAGGAATGTTTAAAACTTAAAATGAAGAGTGTTTTATGTACAACCTTAAATAAATATGAAGGACATCTAGTCCATAAATGTCACTACTACAATGTTTATAGAATTTTCTTTCCTCCTGAAACAATACTGTCCTATGAAGTGTCACTACTTGGAAGGACTGGGTGTCTCATCATATCACAATACAGTTTATAATAGCGTGTGGAGAATACAACGTGATGAATTGACATAAGCTCGCAATCTTATGGCTTATCTTGTGGTTTCTTTGAAGATAGATGACTTGCTCGAAAATACACACACTCGTTCACAACCGTGTTCTCTGGAGGCAGATAAGACTTCACATTCAAGCAACCAGCATGTTGCCTCAAAACTCTGCAGCTCCAGATTATGGCTCACTGGGTATTATATGACTCAACCCACAATCAATGAAATATTTCACAAGTATAAGGTTAACTAGCGATCAATGGCACAAGTTCAGATCGCCGATTTCCAGACCGCAAAGGCAATTGGTCACAAATTGCTCTGCTTCTGCTCTTAACCCTTCTTTGAGGAAATATTTTTTTCAAGTAGCACCTATGCTTAGCAAAGCGTTCGTTTTATCCCCTCTCTTCCTAGACTAACCTCAACCAATGAAATCAAGTTACGCCAATTTGACTTTCTTTCAAAAAAACGCGTTTAGAACAAGTAACCTCCGAAGATTTTCAAAGTTGAGCGGTTACCACTGTGTATGTCTGTCTGTCTTCAATTTTTTATTTTCTTCGATATCTCCGTTATTATTGAAGTGATTTTAAAAATTGAAAGTGATTATTAACCGGACAATTGTCCTTTATTTAGCCAGTATGTTTTCATTTACTTCTTTATCCTAGTTTTCATCTTTGTATTTTTCTTTCTTTCTTTATTCAGAACAACATACTTTTACTCTAAAGCACGATAACGTATTATACGGATTAATATGGTATTCCAATAAACAATATTATCGTTTCTGTCCTTTCCTTTTATTTATTTTTCCATTAGAATGCAATACATTATCTACGTTTTTCTTGCCCCTTTCTCTGACCTGCACACAATTGGTTTGTTAGTTTCAGTTTCACAATGCACAAGTTAGGTTAGATTTTTTCCATGTTAATTCTCCCCCCCCCCCCAACCTCTCTCCTTTCCTCTCTCGCCCGTTCTTTGAAAACGAACAACGCGTTGGCCAGCTGCCAAACTGTCTAATGGTCGTTTTAAATATTAGGACGGGTACCTAAAAAGCCTGTGGTTTTTTTGGGGGTGGGTATCATCGCTTGGCGTTAATAGATTCAAATCTCTAGCCGCTCGCTTGCGTTTTGAAAAGGCGACGTCCTTGAGAAAATGTTTCACTACTAGATTAATTGTCAAACTGTAGTTACTTTTAGACAACAACCTTCACCAAGTAATAGGACGGATGGGGTAGAAGGTTAAGGGGGAAGGATATCCCTTTTCCACTATAATAGAAAAATATTCAAATATTGTGTCCAATTCTTAGTAACAGTGTGACCTTTGTCCTTAACGATTTTCAAATATACTAGTGGGGTTAAAAGTTGTAAAACTACGTTACTAGATTTCGAATTGAGCGGGAGGGGTAATACGGAGTGACCCCATCACACACACACACACACACATATATATATATATATATATATATATATATATATATATATATATATATATATATATATATATATATATATATATATATATATATATATATATATATATATATATATATATATATATATATATATATATATATATATATATGGGGAATATACAGTAAAAAACAAAACTTGTAAATCACTCAACTTACACCAGTGTATAGAGCTTAGACTAATAACACGGAGGGGGGATACACCATAAACACTACAGAAATTAGGCAATGCAAACAAACGACTGAGAAATTGCGGCTTGGAAGAACCAACACAAGAAAAACATCCAATGTAATAAACTATTGAATAAAGAACTCTATATTCCAAAATTATAACCCACTTGGGGTGAACTTGATATCCCATGCATAAGATAAACACCAGTTTTCCAGTGCAGGGACCAAGACCAAAACAAAATTCTGATCAGGGCTAATCCTTAAAAGATCTACAAGCACGCCACGAGAGACACTCAAAGATGACTGTCAGCTAAACAGCCTCCAACGTTTTGACAGGATAGTGTACCGTATGAAGTTGCTCGCTAGATTTTCTGTAAATACAGTTACAACAAATAATGCTTCTACTATCAGTATTTGCTTGAATTTAAAACTCATCGTTGTAGCTAATTATTATACGTATGCGACAGAAATAAGATAAAAGCTAGAAAGCTGTGAAGAGTATAACATGTTCGGAAAACAAATATATCTCAGGGGTAGATAATATGATAATGGTGGTTATGTGCGCCCTGTCACGTGGGTGAATTTTCTATGAGGACATCTATCGAATTTACAAGCAAAGTGCTGTATTTACACAAGGATTCACCTGAGGTGAATGCTTTACAATGTAGTTATTTTTCTGTCAAGTAAAACGTTTCCTTATCTATAGTGAGACACAGAAGAATAAGGCTACTCCTCCCTCAAACATGTCGTACAAGGCCACTAATATGTGGTTGTACATGAGGCTGGCACGTCATCATGTCAAACAAATTGTTACAGAAACCACTACGGCAAGAGGACGTGAATGTTTGGTCCAGGCTTCCTGTAAGGCGATCAGCGGCAGTGATGTTCCATACTTAGTCAGCAACCAAATGGAAAATGGTGAAGAATTATTATTACTTTATTATTACTTAGAAGTAATAGTTACTTTCACGTTCTTTTAAGTGTCTGCCATTGTCCTATTTTCGTTAATTATTTAGAACTCGACCATACTGTCATGTTGGAACGTGTAATTCCCGTAGGTCTCTGAATAGACAACAGAAGAACTGGTGCCCTTTTAGGCATGTCACGAGAGGCGACTAACATAAGGTTGTGAATGAGACAGGCAACCTCATGATGTGAAATAATTTATTACAAAAACTACCACTGCGAGGGTCCGTTTCGAGATTTAAACAAAATTGGTTTTCAGCTGGAAGTGTATAAATAAGTAGGAAGGGTATTGAAACACCTCCACATTTTTAACAAACGTGTAAAAAAATATAAGCACGTAATGGCGCTTTAATACAGCAGGTGTAAACATTTCTTCCGGGCAGTTCGCAAGGAGGGTACTTTTCCTGTCATTTACTTCTTCAAAAAATGTACCATGGATCAAAATGAAGTGTCGTTTCATTCTTTAGAAATGACCCCTGGATTAAAATATACGGTCGTTTACTTTTCTAAAGTGTCCACTGGACTAAACTGAACTGTCAATTTTACTTCTAAAATGTTTCTTGGATCAAGATGAATTGTTGTTTACTTCCTTAAAAATGCTCAATTAATCTTGCTAATGTAGAACAGTATATGTATGTCGTGTGTCTTGCCAACATATTCCGAGTACTTGCCTTTTGTATCAGTCTTATCCCAAGTACCTGAAGTAAATCTGTCGCGCATTGCTTGCTGTCAAGAAGTGAAACATAAGCACTAAAAACACCATTTATCGCGCGGTGTACCGTTTTGTCTATTTCCAGGGCACGGTTAAAGCAATGGTTGTTGTGTCTGAAGGGGGTGGATGTCGTAAACATGACAACGGCTCGTCAGTCATCAGCTAGCAACAATGAAAGTCACAAGTCGTATTAACAAGATTATACTTTCATGCATAAGTAAACATCTCGTAAATAAATATTACACACACACATAAAGGTATGTTTTCAGGCACTCGGCCTCGGGTTTCCCTTCTTTATGTGTTTAAACATCTTGTACTCTTCTGTGCAGCTTCAATGATATTTCATACTTTGTCACTCCAGTGCTAATTGCTAATATATATATATATTCATCATTTCATACACAAAATCATGGAACGTCCTTAATACTTGCTGCACATCTAATGACGTTTTACAGCTAGCGTGAACTCACATTTTAATCAATATCTATTCTGTATAATCCAAAAGCTCATCATCCAGAGCTTAACACATTGATGTTTTTCAAGAAATACTCTTTCCAACAGGATGGGGGGGAATTTGAACCATTGTATACACAACACGGGCGATCCGTCTTGCTTTCACTTTTGGCAATGCTAAAAACACAAATCTCCCGTAACAAGCGTGTAAACTACCACACGCCAATGCCTTATCGATGTGTAGTTCATTCAGCCAAGATGCATCTCGGTGCATTAAATCTCAGTAAAAATGATGAGATAAAAAAAAACTAAGATGGTTTGGCCATGTCTGCAGAATGGGAGAAGATCGGCTACCACGACAAGCATGGGAAACAAAGAGCCAGGGATCCAGACCCCCAGGACGACCCAGAGTCCGCTGGGAGGACAACATTAGACAATCTTTGAAGGACCGAGGACTAGAATGGAACCAGGCCAGGAGGAAGACAGCTGATAGGATATTCTGGCACTCTCTCTTCCAAACCTCTACACCTCACGGTAGAAGGGGAACGACTAAGTAAGTAAAAATGGAATCTCAAGTTTCATTCACCGAATGCATCTCTTAGCAGATACGTTAATATATAATGGTTGGGAATGTGAAGGTCTGATGCTGTTCTTACAATGCAAATGACTCTTAACAGATGAAAGTCAATTACATATCTGTTAAAGTCAGTTATATAACTGGAACTACCAGGCCTTTACATCCCGCCACTTTAATATTATTCTTGTTCAAAGTTTCTTCTTGATTTTGTTTGTTCTTTTGTTTTGTTTGTTTTTTTTTGTATTTTTTTTTAACATATAGGCATACTTTGTAGTTGTGATTTTCCCTGTTTACAATGATTTGACAATTGTGATGCTGCTTTCTCATATCGGCAGTTCATATTATTTGGAATTGAAAACAATATTTTTCCTAATCATTACCCATCAGAGGTTGAACGAGATATTTTCCTCCATTAATTAAAAAAAAAAAAAAAAAAAACAGATACGGTACGTAGACCTAACGGTTTTACATTTTTAGGCTGTGGTGAGGGCTATGGACACTGTTACAACATATGTCGAAAACACAAGGGGACAGAGGATAGAACAATTCGTCGTAAGCGGAGCCTCGAAGGTAAGGTGGTGGGGTAAATTGTTCTTACCTTGACTTTTTGTTCTTTAATTTATTCTCCTTTACTTACTGTACTTGACTTATATCTTCCACTATTGCCGTGGAGCGTTGTGGGGAGCGGAAGTTTGCGTTCTTGATACAAGTGTGTCGCTCGGCTGCTGTGAGCTCGTGTTGTTGTAGGATGTTTGTGATGTCTACTCACCTGTATCTTGGTTTTCTCCGTGCCCTGCAACCAGATCTTTTACTGTTGTAGGTGCGTTGTGGTCATTTAATGGGCTCTATTCTCATGATGTGGCCAAACCGCTTTATTTCCTGTCTCTCTATAAATTCTTGATGAAGGATGTTTTTCTTAAATGTTTTCGTTTATTATCTCCCTTTCTGCAGTAGCACCTCCTACAGATTTAGTCATCTGTACTTTCTTTTTTTTTGTTTGCCTTTCTCTTCACTTACATCTAACATCATTTCCTATTTTACTCTCTATGGAGTAAGGAGCCACCCCAACAGCAGGTCCCGTTTCAGAAAGCCTGTATCACTGCATCCGTCTGATCTTGTAGCTGTGGGTTCTGTAGGACTTTGTTTTACATGATGAGTTTACCAGCCCCAGTGTTTTACATGATGAGTTTACCAGCCCCAGTGTTTTACATGATGAGTTTACCAGCCCCAGCTGAGCCTCATTAGACGTCCCTTATAACAATGACTCAGGCATCAGTAGTCCTATTCTTTCTTACTCTCTTAAGAGACACCTCCCACCCCACCCCACCCCATCCCCACCCCCCCCAACCGGAACCACAGGAGGCTATATTTCTATGAGTATATGAGTATGTTTGTAACAATATAAGTCAACTTTATTTTCTGTATGTCTCTAGTTAAGACACTAGTATATTGTCCTACAGTCAGGCAGTGGCGGCTCGTTCTTAGTGGGGATCCATCCCCAAATGAACTTTGAGAAATAAAAAAACACACTCATGTTCATGTTTTAATAATGATTTATAACAGATGAGGTTCAAAGGTTGTGTGTAAGAGAGACAATAACAGATGAGGTTCAAAGGTTGTGTGTAAGAGAGACAATAACAGATGAGGTTCAAAGGTTGTGTGTAAGAGAGACAATAACAGATGAGGTTCAAAGGTTGTGTGTAAGAGAGACAATAACAGATGAGGTTCAAAGGTTGTGTGTGTGAGAGAGACAATAAACAGATGAGGTTCAAAGGTTGTGTGTAAGAGAGACAATAACAGATGAGGTTCAAAGGTTGTGTGTAAGAGAGACAATAACAGATGAGGTTCAAAGATTGTGTGTAAGAGAGACAATAACAGATGAGGTTCAAAGGTTGTGTGTAAGAGAGACAATAACAGATGAGGTTCAAAGGTTGTGTGTAAGAGAGACAATAACAGATGAGGTTGAAAGGTTGTGTGTAAGAGAGACAATAACAGATGAGGTTCAAAGGTTGTGTGTAAGAGAGACAATAACAGATGAGGTTCAAAGGTTGTGTGTAAGAGAGACAATAACAGATGAGGTTCAAAGGTTGTGTGTAAGAGAGATGAGGGCACAGGACATATATCTAGCAGCATGGGAGGAAGAAGCTGCCGATCGCACACAGTGGCGATCCCCCTCTACGGCGCCACATCAGATTGGGCGAAAAGCTCTTACAACAAGTGTTAAAAAAAAAAAAAAACAAGAACGCGCCGAACCAGGTGAAATAGCACCTGAGGGCTATCATCTCAGGGGCACATTCACATAGTCAGCTATAACTGAAAGGGGCTGCTAGATAACAAGTACCTGTAGGTTTATTACAACAGCTACGATTCGACATTGTATCTTACTAATGTTTCTTTTCCACCAGCCTCTCGCTGCTAATCCGTTCCATTCTTACTTCCTTAATGCAAACACAAAAATTAAATTGACAATTTAGCGTCAGTGGTTTTGAGTAATTATAAAATTCTTATAAATGGTAATTTTTCGACTTATCAAAATGAAATATTTTGTCTTGTTGGTGTAATCTTGATGTTGGATAACTTGTACTGTATTGCTATGTATGCTATTGTCATCTTAAACTCTTGTTGTGTTGTATGTTATTATGCTCTCGCGTGCGTATGAACATTACAGCAAATGTCCTTTGTGCTCCATACGGAGCATGTAGCCCCCACTGCTGCTAGTCCCTGCAGGAAACCTGCACAAACAGTTATACGCTCTAGCAGCAGTTGGTTCTGTGGTCATTTATATTACATGATGACTTCCTGAAACCTGACCAGCTACAGTGGTGGTTCCGTATAGAAAATGATGATAGGAGCACACAATTTCTCTAACACACATTCAAGTTTGTTGTATTGCTGTCTATCACTTCTCTAACACACATTCAAGTTTGTTGTATTGCTGTCTATCACTTCTATAACACACATTCAAGTTTGTTGTATTGCTGTCTATCACTTCTCTAACACACATTAAGTTTGTTGTATTGCTGTTTATCACTTCTATAACACACATTCAAGTTTGTTGTATTGCTGTCTATCACTTCTCTAACACACATTCAAGTTTGTTGTATTGCAGTCTATCACTTCTATAACACACATTCAAGTTTGTTGTATTGCTGTCTATCACTTCTCTAACACACATTAAGTTTGTTGTATTGCTGTTTATCACTTCTATAACACACATTCAAGTTTGTTGTATTGCTGTCTATCACTTCTCTAACACACATTCAAGTTTGTTGTATTGCTGTCTATCACTTCTATAACACACATTCAAGTTTGTTGTATTGCTGTCTATCACTTCTCTAACACACATTAAGTTTGTTGTATTGCTGTTTATCACTTCTATAACACACATTCAAGTTTGTTGTATTGCTGTCTTTCACTTCTCTAACACACATTCAAGTTTGTTGTATTGCTGTCTATCACTTCTATAACACACATTCAAGTTTGTTGTATTGCTGTCTATCACTTCTCTAACACACATTAAGTTTGTTGTATTGCTGTTTATCACTTCTATAACACACATTCAAGTTTGTTGTATTGCTGTCTTTCACTTCTCTAACACACATTCAAGTTTGTTGTATTGCTGTCTATCACTTCTATAACACACATTCAAGTTTGTTGTATTGCTGTCTATCACTTCTCTAACACACATTCAAGTTTGTTGTATTGCTGTCTATCACTTCTCTAACACACATTCAAGTTTGTTGTATTGCTGTCTATCACTTCTATAACACACATTCAAGTTTGTTGTATTGCTGTCTATCACTTCTATAACACACATTCAAGTTTGTTGTATTGCTGTCTATCACTTCTCTAACACACATTAAGTTTGTTGTATTGCTGTTTATCACTTCTATAACACACATTCAAGTTTGTTGTATTGCTGTCTTTCACTTCTCTAACACACATTCAAGTTTGTTGTATTGCTGTCTATCACTTCTCTAACACACATTCAAGTTTGTTGTATTGCTGTCTATCACTTCTCTAACACACACATACATGCCACACCTCAGAGATGAAAAACCTGTACAAAAAATTAAAAAAACCTGTACAAAGACCCGCAAAACCTGTACAAAGACCCGCAAAACCTGTACAAAGACTGAAAAACGTAACAAAAGAGTTTATTCATGTAAAAGTATATTCAATTAGATGGTTCTGCACCATCATAGTGACATGCGGCCTTTGCCTTTTTAAGCATGTCTTCACTTGCTTTAAAACCTAAACAACAAGAGTTAGAATTTATTTTGCATTGTAGAAATGCTGTGACTGTATCATCATTTAGTCTATTTCTGCAGTCCGTGTGAATCTTTTTCATCATAGAGAAAGACCTCTCACAGTCAGCATTGCTGTGAGGCAATGTCAATAAGCGTTTCACTATGACTGCCAGACTGGGAAATCGTGTACGACCAGTGCTAGTTTTCAGGTTGATTATGTCAAGCCAGTACCTAGAAAAGCTTCTTTTTTGTCCAGCGTCAAATCTTGAAATACATTCATCAGGCAGCAAACAATAATCTTCAAATTCATCCTTTAACACCTCTTGGTCTAAATGTGGTGCAAAAGTGTTGGCCAGCTTACAGATTGCTGTATATTGAACTGTGTCTTTAAAGGCTGGATCAAGAATTTTGATATCCTTAAGGACTTCATTCTCAAATGGAAATTTATCCAATATCTTTTTCACAACAGCAACATAAAAGTTCCTCACATCTCTGAAAAATGAATTTCTCACTTGAGAACTTATATCTAACTCTTCCAGTAATGTCCTGTTGGACAGACCAACAGCAAGTGTATGGTCATCATGCTGTAGATCACGTTCAGCATACTTTAACAATCTTATATCTTTCACCTCTTTTACATATTTCATCTCTACAAATTTGACAATAAATTTTCGTAGCAGACGATCCATTTCATCCATCATACCACCTATTTGGGACTCATCTGTCTGAAACAATTTGTTAAATTCAGTCAACAGAGGTAGCACAAATTGGAGAAAACGTAGAGTCATCTGGGTCAGTGGTGATTTTAGTAACTGATGAATGTTTTTGACACGGCATGGTTTTTCCATATCGTCGTGGCTCTCGAAGTATGAAGATAGAGCAGAATATTGATTTAAAATTCTGTCCACTACTTTCTGCAAAGAAAGCCAGCGAGTCTGGCAGTGCTTTAGTATGTCTAGTGCATCCACTCCTGTAAACAGTTCAAACTCTCTGTATGATTTTTTCCGTTTTGAGCTATGCTCAAAATGATAGAAGATATCTATCAAAAGGTCATCAACAGGAATAGTCAGCTGCTTTATATCCTCCTTGGCACAAAGATTTGCAAGGTGGCAAATACACCCTATACTAAACACATCAGGGTTCTTGCTCTTGATTCGCGTTAGTACAGAGTTTGATTTGCCAACCATTACATTGCAGTTGTCACTTGCAAAACCTATACAGTTAATCCATGGGATTTGTAAGTCGCTGAACACAGCATCAATATCACTGAAAATAGCTTCACTGGTTCCACCAGTACCGACCGGCATGCCCAGCAACCTGGTTCTAGGTCCTATGCCATCTTCAAATACCCTCACCATTATAGCTAAACGCTTGTCAGTTTTTCTATCATTTGACTCATCGATCATCAAGGAGAAAGGTGTCTTCCTGCATAATTTGATGACTGGCTCCATTGCAGATGGAGCCAAGCAGTTTTTAATAATGGCTGTTGTTTTGGTTCGCTTGCATTTGAAACGTTTGGCAATAGCACTGTCCGGAAACATCTCAGCTGATAAGTCTGAAAAATGGTCAGCTATAGAAGCAGCTATGTTGTGTTGAGCAATAAAATTTGCAAATAAAACTTCAGCCCTCGTTATTTTATCATCTTCTTGTTGAGGCTGAGTAAAGAAGGCCTTGATAGAACTTCCGTTCTTCAGCTGATAGTTCCTTTCATGCAGTTTTGTTTTGAAATGCTCCCTCACATCGTGTAAGCCAGATGCCATCACTTTAATATCTCTATTGCATATTCTACAGTATGCATGTGAAGAGCCTAATTTGGATGTCTCAATAATCCCAGGGAATGTAGTTGTCCAGTCAGATTGAAACTTCCCACGACGTTGATCTTCTTCTAACCTCCTTTTTTTAAAGTTAGGCTCAGCCATGCTGTTAGATGGATGCAATATTTCCTGCTAGACAGAAAAAAAAAATTAATGTGAAAAAGTAAATACAAATATTAATAGGAGCATTCGGCGACCGTCATTACGTTATTAGGCTACCCATAATTTGTAGGCTATTGTATTATTTTTTTTAAAGAAATTTACATTTCTTACGCACTTTCTACAAGTTTTAGTGAAATCAAATAATATGTAGTGGTATCAGCCTTTTTTTTTTAACCAGCCGTAAATAATCAATTATGCTAAACCTTAGGGGAAAAGAAAGCATAGGCCTAAGTTATCTGACAGTTAAATCTAACTTCATCTAAACAATGTTATTGTAATATTTTTTTAAAAATGAATTACTTACCAATACTAAACTGGAAATTAATCCTAAACAATAGGCTCGACTCAAAAAAGATTTCAGTGCTGCGTAATCGTTCAAATAATCAGTAACCTCGCGCTAGCTTTAGCGAAAAATTGTGAATGAACACGCCACGCACATCCCGCGGCAATTGAAAAATAGGCAGCTTGATTTTCATTGGTTATTTTTTTTTTTTATCCACTTGGCTTAAAATCTCGCCGAATCTCATGACGCAAATTGTGTAGTGGCACAAGATTTATATGTATATTTAATAATTAGGCGAAAAAACCCGTACAGACCCGTGTACGGCCCGTACACATCTGAAAACGCAAACACCCCGTACAGATTATGGGTAAACCTTTAAGTGTGGCATGTATGCACACATTCAAGTTTGTTGTATTGCTGTCTATCACTTCTATAACACACATTCAAGTTTGTTGTATTGCTGTCTATCACTTCTCTAACACACATTAAGTTTGTTGTATTGCTGTTTATCACTTCTATAACACACATTCAAGTTTGTTGTATTGCTGTCTTTCACTTCTCTAACACACATTCAAGTTTGTTGTATTGCTGTCTATCACTTCTATAACACACATTCAAGTTTGTTGTATTGCTGTCTATCACTTCTCTAACACACATTCAAGTTTGTTGTATTGCTGTCTATCACTTCTCTAACACACATTCAAGTTTGTTGTATTGCTGTCTATCACTTCTCTAACACACATTAAGTTTGTTGTATTGCTGTCTATCACTTCTCTAACACACATCAAGTTTGTTGTATTGCTGTCTATCACTTCGGCATCGCATTAAAATCTCATGAAATGCATGTCCATTAACTCATATGACAAATTATTGATTGTTTCTAAAATTGAACTACACTGGGTCTTCTTCTTTGGTCCTTGGCCACTAACTGACATAGCAATCAGTTACCATCACGCCTGGTGGCGTCTTGTAGGGCAGCAACAAACTGTCTCCACTTTGGTCCTTGACCACTAACTGACATAGCAATCAGTGACCATCACGCCTGGTGGCGTCTTGTAGGGCAGCGACAAACTGTCTCCACTTGCTCAGGCAGCATTCATCCTTCTTGTGGTTACCCCAACTCTGGTTCATGCTTAGCATCTTTTCTTCCACCGTTCTCCGCCAGGGGACTTTTGGCCGGCCTTGTGTTCCTTCTAGAGTCTAGACATTTCTGGCAATTTTCAGGGTCTTTTCTAAGAATGTGGCCAACCCAATTCCACCGTCTACCTGCTGTGATGATGCACATGTCTTCTTGGTGGGTCCCAGTTTATAACACGAGGCGGATCGTTTTAAATTGTTCTTGATATTTTTATTTGTAATTTTATTTCTTAATGACAGCGTGGCTGGACAACCTGGACAACGGCTGCCGTTGACAAGAGGGTCATTGGTATGATACCTATCGTCATGGATCTTCTCAATATGAAAAAGGTAAGTTATTAATGTCTATACTTGTCTGCCACTGTAACAGATCGTAATGAGCTGGGATATTAATTTAGTTCACATACATGATAAAAACAGTTGGAAAACAGCAGAATTTTGATAAAGATACTAAGAAGTTACAGACTTTCATAAATGGGTGTTTACGTAGAATTGAAGGATTGGAATGGTCCGCAAGGCAGTGTCGTCGACTCGAGTCGATGGACTCAGACTCAAGTTGGAATTAATGACTCAACTAGAGTCTACTCGATTTCTTCTTATTAACGACTCGACTCAAATTTTGGCCAGCCAATTTTGCCGTCCTCAGTTATAATGAACTCGTACAGAGAAACCGAAAAAGGGTTTGTTTAAATCGATAGAATGTCGTACATATTTTTATCGAATGAAAGCAGTAAATAAAGTACTCAAAATAGATTTTAAAAAAATATTTATAGTCATTGGTGTGATTGCTTGGGAAATAATATCTCTCAGAGCTCCTTGATGGTGAGCAAGGTCAAGTCTCAGATATGATAAGCACTATCACAGACGCAGAAACTAATGGTGGCGAATATGGTATCAAGATGGAAGAACTTAAATCGGCACTTGAGAAAATCAAAATAGGTAAAGCAGCAGGACATGACGGTATAACACCAGAAATGGTTAAGTATATGGTAGCAACAGGCGACCTATTACTCCTGAGAGTTCTGCAGGCAGCCTGGTGCCACAAGATTATACCGTCGTAACACCCATATTTAAAAAGGGTGACAACCGACAATGTGGAAATCGTAGAAGCATATCTCTTCTTAGTGTCCCTTGTAAAATTTACTCTTGAATCAAGGAGCAGAGACTCAGACGCCTAGCTGACCCTCAAACGGATGAGGTACAATGTTGCTTCCGAGCAAACCGAAGTACTCAAGACCTCATATTCACACTTAGACAACTGAGTCAAAAGGCCCTTGAGCATAAAGGTGAGATGCATCGTTGTTTCTTGGTCTGGAAAAGGCGTTTGACATGGTCCACTGGAGCAAACTTTGGGACTGCTTGGAAAAGAAAAACATGTTAACACCTCTGATCCATGCTATACAGATCTTCTGCAAGTTGTGCAAAAATGATGTGACCATAAGTCATAAAAGTTCAGGACAATTACTGGTGTAAGACAGGGTGATAACCGGTCACTTTATCTTTTCATACTCCTCATGGACGATGTCATCAAAGCATGTGTGGAAAGGACAAGAAAGTATTCAGTGGGGTACTGGAAGATGAGACAGGTTTGTATTTCAGAACTGGCATTTGCCGTTAATGATGCCCTGATCGCTAAATTAGAGGCACATCTTCAATCCAACCTGCAAGTCTGGAGAGAAGAGCTGCAGAAGAGACGGATGGTCATCAGCAGCTCTAACATAAAAACCATCGTGATACCACGAGAGGGAAGAAGGCATCAGATTATGCTAGGAGAACAGGTCCTGGAGCAGGTCAACCAATTTAAATACCTTGGAGCTGTCATAGACGTGAAGGGAGGCATCAAAGAGGAGATGGCTCCCGAAGAGCAGCTTCTGCGAGTTCTTTTCAGGCCACACATTTAGGATCCCTCAGCAAAAAAGAAGTTCGAAAGAAGACGAATATAGCTGTGTACCGCCTCACCTATGTTGCAGTCATGACTTATGGATGCGAGCCATGGGCAATAAATTCAACCCACAAAAGTCGGCTCCAAACCCCAGAAATGAGATATGTGAGGAAAGTGGCTGAAGTAACAAGAAGGGACATGGTCCTCAGCCAGACGATGCGGTAAGGCCTCATAACCCAGCCCCTGCAGACTCAAGTAGAATAGTCTCAACTACGATAGTTTGGCTATGTCTGCAGAATGGGGGAAGATCGGCTACCACGACAAGTATGGGAAACTAAGAGCCAGGGATCCAGACCTCCAAGACGACCCATAGTCCACTAGGAGGACAACAATAGATAATCCCTGAAGGACCGAGGACTAGATTGGAACCAGGCCAAGAGAAAGACAGTCGATAGGATAGTTTGGCGCTCCATCTGGCAATCCTCTACACCCCACGGTAGAAGAGGAACGGCTAAGTAAATAAGTAAAGTAAGTGATTATTGGAATAAAAACGATTTAGACTATAAGCCATTTCAGATTATACATGAGACTCGTTTTAAAAACTATTGTTAGTAATTTGAGACTCGACTTGAGACTTGTTAGGAAAGACTTGAAGATAACTCTGCGACAAGGCCACCAAGGTGGAACTGACCACAAATATCAGCCAAGTACTAGTGGAACAAGAATGATAATATGACGCTGGCAATGAATTGAACACACACTGAGGAAACCATGCCGATAACTTTACCAGGCAGTCCTTGTTCCGGAATCTCCAGGGTAAGAGAAGCAGTTGTAGACAGAAGAACACACACTGAGGAAACCATGCCGATAACTTTACCAGGCAGTCCTTGTTCCGGAATCTCCAGGGTAAGAGAAGCAGTTGCAGACAGAAGAACACACACTGAGGAAACCATGCCGATAACTTTACCAGGCAGTCCTTGTTCCGGAATCTCCAGGGTAAGAGAAGCAGTTGCAGACAGAAGAACATACGGAGAAGAGAGATGAAATGAGTAAGATATGGAAAGACCTTGAGCTGACTGCACGTGACAGAAGGTCTAGACATATGTTTGTTGAAGGCTTATGCTCTTTTAAAGCTAAAGGATATTGATTGATTGATTTTTTATATTGAAACAACACGTGATGACGTTATTAAATAATCTGTTTACAGAGCCTGCACCATCACTACCGATCGCTGGGTGGCTGGACCTTTTTCTTTGGCGATTATTATGAGCTCAACGTTACAAAATACTTGGACAGTCCCAACATGGCACTCATGCAAACTGTTATTGACCCTCTAGGTAGGAAACACATAAGAACATTATTGGTACTCGAGGTTCTATTATCATATTCCTGTCCGCTCCGTATGGATCATGAAAGAGCTATAACTGCAGTTGATGCCCCTGCAGTGTCAATACAAAAAATTATTGTGTGGTTAAGAAGGAAAAATGAGTCTGCGAGTACATTTTATGACATTACAGCAAATCACAAATAGGATTTTTAAGTATTTCTGCAATGAAGCTACTCGATGAAAACTATATCATTCTATTTCAAACCCACAAAAGAGGACTATTCACGCCTTGGGGATAAGCAAACGATCATTGCACCGCTGGATAGCGACATCTGAAATGTCTAATTCCAGTGTTTTACACACGAAAATTAGGCCAAGAGTGGTGGATAATTTTGACAGAGAATTGATCCGCAGAGAAATTTGCAATATGTTTCACAATAATGAGGCAGTGACTTTAAGGAAATTGAAAATTTGGTTAAGAAAGAATAATGACATTGATATTTCCAAATCTACGCTATGGAGACTATTAGGAGTTTGGGATTCACTTTTAGAAAATGTTGGTGGTAGAAACCTTATTTGTGAGAAGCCTCATATAGTTGCAATGAGAAGCAAATATTTACGCGAGGTCAGAGAAATGAGAAGAGATTGTTTTGATTTTGTGTATTTAGATGAAACTTGGATCAATGCGCACAACAGTAATGAACGAGAATGGCAATCATCTGATGGAACAACTAAGAGACTAGTACCAAGCAGCAAAGGACAGCGCCTAATAATTGCACATCCAGGAAGCAGCCATCATGGGCTTCTAAATAATACTGAACTCATATTTGTTTCAAAATCCACAGATAATAGGGATTACCATGCAGATATGAATAGCAAGATATTTCAAGATTGGATTGTGAATCATGTACTTCCTTCCTTGGATAGACCGTGGTGTTTGATAATGGACAATGCCTCATATCACAACGTTGTGGCACCAGAAGATAAAGTTTCTAATTCACCAAGTATTAAAGATGTAATAATGATTTGGCTGACCATAAACAACATTCCATTCAACGAAATGTCCATGAACCTGAATTACTTGGAATTGTAAAAAAAGACACAGCATACAAAGATATTTCACATAGACAAGGCAATCCATGAACATGGTCACAGATGTTTAAGATTACCTCCTTACCATTCTCACTTAAACCCAATAGAATTAGTATGGGCTAAAATTAAGGAACAGGTAGCAACAGAAAATAGAACGTTCAAATTAAAAGATGTTGAAATACTTATAAAAGCCGCCATCTCCAATATAGCCAGGGATTATTGGAAGAAAAGTGAGAACCATGTGTTACAAGAGGAAGAGGAATATTGGAAGAATGATGGTTTGTCCTTCATTCAGCCGAGATTGATTTTCAATTTCTCAGAGACATCTGATTATGATTCGGATGAAGTTTAATTTCTTTAAAGATGACCTTACCGTTATTTACAAGCACATTAGAGGAGCAACGTTCCATTATGATATTTATGAACCGCAAAGAGATGATACCCATTGAAATAATGTGTTACAAGAGGAAGAGGAATATTGGAAGAATGATGGTTTGTCCTTCATTCAGCCGAGATTGATTTTCAATTTCTCAGAGACATCTGATTATGATTCGGATGAAGTTTAATTTCTTTAAAGATGACCTTACCGTTATTTACAAGCACATTAGAGGAGCAACGTTCCATTATGATATTTATGAACCGCAAAGAGATGATACCCATTGAAATAATTAGATCAAGGAAGGTCCAGTTTGGTAGCGCATTAAATGTCAATGACAAACAATGTCACGAGTATTTCGCATGCAGATCATTTAAGAAATCATCTTCAACACGTATTCAATTGCAAACGTGACAAGTTGCGGAGTTGCTGTGATCGGTTCCTGTCGTCTGATGCATTGTTGAGGACATACTGTACAGTGGCAGAGATCTGAAGACAAGAGAGCTTAGTCCTGGTACCTTTCTGCAGTGGAGTAGTTTTAACGTCAGAACTTTGTGATATCCAGTGTGTTGGTGGAAGGGTCAGGATTACCTTCAGTTAAGTGGTTTTGTTGTGTGTAAATGTTGCCACTTCTGTCCATGTCAACAAGCCTCAATCTGCACTATCCTATTCTATTAATAACTATTGTTGTTGTTGTCGATAATTATATCGATTAATTATGGAATATGATGATGTACAGGGATTGATGATACAATATTTGAGATCTAAACTTGATTTGGTATAATGAAAGTTTAATTAAGACATATATGGTTGACTAAGTAAACAAGTCACAATGGATTCTGATACAGATCCGGAGGATATGAGACCTGTATTAGAGTATCTGTTTCAAGAGGGGACAGATTATCAGGGATTAAAAGGCCCAGAGCTTGAGTCACATGTTATGGACAGGTTTTTGGTCTGTGCATCGAGAGCTCTAAGAGAGTTTGCTGAGGAGAATTTTCAGTCTCATCCTCATTTAATGATGGCTAAAGAGTTAGCGCATTTGCTACTTTGGGAATTTCGTGGATTTGTGTGCAACTATGTTAATGTTAAACACGATCACATAAGGAAGGGAATACAAAAGATGATTCAATACGGCATTTCTGATGACCAGGAAGAAGAGTTAAAAGAGAAGAAGCAAATAGGAGATATAAAACAGAGTACACAGGAGAAGAGGGAAAGTTGCTTAAAAAGTACTACTGAAGTGAATAAGCTACATAAAAAAGTGACTAAACTTACAGGTGATTTATGTAAATCAAATTCTGAGCTTGCTTGTGTTCGAGCAAAATTAGACTCGGCATTGTGCAAAATTAAAGAGATGGAAGCTCAGATGGAAAAAAAAAATGGCGAGGTTAAAGAGCTAACTCAAAAAGTTCAAGAGAAGACGGAGATTTGTGGAAAATTAGAAGTTCAGATTAAGAAATATGAGAAGTTGTGTAATGAAACACTTACTGATCTATTAAGTGACGATGAGATTTGTGGTCGCCAAATTAAAGACAAGGATACTATATCCCTAGAGAAGGTTGATAGGCGTACGAATAGTCATGATATTGAGATTGAGAGGGTTGATAAAGAGAGAGTGAAGGAGTTAATGATGGAGAAAGACAAATTGATTAAGATTGAAAATTCGCTAGCAGAGGAAAGCTGCAAAGTTTTAAGAGTTAAGGATTTAAACAAGAAATTAAGTGAACAGATTGCACTTAGAGACATTGAGATTTCAGAAGCACTTTTTGCGGATTCTACGGTCAAGAATGATGGACATAGGTCGTTTCGTGGGAAATATAACTTCCAACGCAATACCAATGCTATTTCCAATAATATTGTTTCTTGGCGACAGTCCAACAAAGAGAATTCTACAGTAATAGCCAGTAGTCCTGTAGATAAGGAAAGAAACAGTGCTAAATCTCAAGTCAGTGTGTTAAAAACCAACAGCGTATTTATTGACAGATCTGATAAATTGGTTACAAGTAACAAACATACTACTGCTTGTTCCATGAAGGAAACAAATGTTGTGCAAAAAAAATAAAGAGATTGTCAAACCTTCTAGTCATACCCAGTCAAGGCAGTGTGACTCATTTTTTAAACACATTACCACAAGCAAAGAAAAAAATAATTTTGATAGGAGACATAACCCTAAGGTTATAAAGTACCAAGGGAGTTCATCCTACGGTAACATTTCTTCTCCCAAAAACAAGAAAAAATGTGACAGATCTCAACATTGTGATTCTAAAAGTTTAGAAAACTATAGCAGAAGTAATTATATGAAAGTTCATCAGTCTAGTAATAATTTTCCTGCTAAAAAGTCAGTTCTATCTGATGGACATTGTTATCTGGGAAGAAGTATTAAGAATAACTATTGTAACTGGGATTTAAATCAGTACAACGGTGTTAATAGAGCAAATAACAATGCTCTCAAAAGAAATTATACAGATCGCAACCAGGTTAACTGTGCTCCACATAAGAGCAAGATTATTAGCAATCAGAGTAATGGGAACGGTAATAGGTTCTTAAATGCTTTTGCTTGTCATGCTGATAGATTTGAGAGATCATCTCGGTCTTGTGAAGGTAGTACATTTTTTTTCAGCCTACCGCACTGACAACTGTGAATTATAGGTCAAGTTGTCCCTGGGACGTCTATGTTGTCTGCTATGTGACGAGAGTTGTTGACATCGCAGGAGGGCCACAACCTTACACCACGGAGTTCCGGTAGTTGTGTCGTGTGCTTTTCCGTGTTTCCTCCTAATCTTACCATGGATTAAAATAGATATTTTCATTTGTATTGTCTCACAGCGAGCGACTGTGCGAAGGGAATCAACATTCTAATCTGACATTACCTGCGAGAGATATAGATCACTGTGTGCCATTTATCCATTCAAGCGAGCCTAGACAGTACGTTAACCCACCGTGTCATGATGTCACCTTGCGTGTTGATGAGATGTTCGCAAGACCTCGAAGGAATTTTTTTTTTTTTTTCAAAGGTCCTGTTTATTTTTGTTCTGTTTACAAACACTGAATGTTATTGTATTCTTTAGTTTATATGTTGTTAATGAAATATTATGTAATCTTTGTAACATTTGATTGCCATAATTATTTTTGGTTGTTACTTATATGACTGTATTTTAATTATGCATTAAATAATTTCTATGCACAAACTTATTTACTGAGACGATGTAATAGTCATTTTCATAGATAGTCCTGAATATTTTATTCACTACTTAAAATTTTGGTTTTGTTTTTCATCATGGGTTTGATACCATGTTTAGTTAACATATTTATATACAGATTATTTGAATTAATTGTTTAGTGAAAGGTAATTTTAAACATAACTTGTATGTATTATTAATGATTTTTCGTTGAAGTTAAGGACGTATTCTGAAACTTGGTTTCCATTTTTTCTCAATTATGACATTTGATAATTTAAACGATTCGATTTTTTGTCAGCTAGAATTAACTTAAATTTCCTATTAAATTAAGTGGGTAGAATTAACAGCGACGGCTGATACTCTTGTTCATTTAAAGAATTTAGATATCTGATTATAATACATAGTTAAGATAAAATAATATTACACTTATATATATTTATAACTTCGTTTGTAGTTAACAGTTTATTACCCAATGTGACGTTTCTTTGATGTATTTTTTAAAAGAAGAAAAAAAAAACTTACACGTTTTTCATGTATGTCTGTTTAAAGATAAGATTATTTTTATGTTACTCAGCTAATTTAATTGTTAGTTATTAATTATAGCTACATATTACTTAGAAATAAAAATACTATTTTTATTTAACCTAACGTTAAGAAACATTTTTTGTATTGTAATTTTTTTGAAAAAATGTGTTTTGGACATTGTGATATTTATTTTTTTCTGCGCCAGCGCTAGATTGTATGTTAAGGTTACTATTATGTAGTGACATTAATTCTTTGAAAATGTTTTGATGTTCGGATGTATTTTTTGGTATTTAGCGCTTGACTATGCGTCAATGCAAAACTTGTGTTAGCGTTAATATTTTTGTTTGGATGATATTTGATGTAATTTATTTTTAGTTATGTATAACTTTATAACTTAGTTAAATTACTTATTATGCTGTGCTTGTCATAAGCTTTCTTTTTTTTGTGTTAGTATATAAATATACTTTAGCATTTTTGTATTTTACAATACGTTGTTACATTTGGATAGTTATTGTTAGGTGTTGTTACCAACTTTCTTTACATTTGCATCTTTACTGTCATCTTTCTTTGTTGACTATTAGTCATTTCTTTACATCTTGTCTGTTGTCTTTTCAATATTGTCTGATATTTTGTTGATGCTTCCGTGTTTCATCTTTGATGTAATTCATACTTCTAGTATATTTTTTTTCGTGTTACGCTATTTATACTTTCATTCTTTGTATTGTTAAGTTAATTATGTGATTTTAGATAATGTAATTGGTTCTTATAGTTCTATTTGTTTTACATGTATGGAATTGTTGTCTTCATTGTCATCTTATGATTCTATTTGATTCTTATCATATTCCCATTTCATATTTTGTCTTTTCCCTTACGATAGTTTATTTTCTGTTTAGTTTGTACTATGTATACTTAGTCTGGTTTTGTATTAGATTATTTTTTGGTATGCTTGAATGAGTATGTTGGATGATTTAGTCATTATCTTACATTTATTGATGATATTTTTGTAGATGTGCTATGTTCTCTTGTCATAGGTATATTTTTGTAGGTAATGGATAGAACTTCATTAATTTTTTAAATTTTTGGGAATTAATTAAAGAGATATTTGACATAACTTCATTGACAGTTAAATTTTTGGGGAGTTTATTTTTGTACGTATTTCATATAATTTCATTAACCTTTAAATTTTTAAATCTTAAATTTTCTAAAAAATGATAAATCATTTTTTTCCCGGACGGTGTGGCAAACTGTTGCCAGTAATTTTAATGGAAGGGGACGTGATCTGGAAAATATTAGGTGAGCAGATTAGATTATGGGTTGTCATTGCTTGAAGACGTGATTGTCTTTAATGTTAAGTTTAAATTGTAATAGTAGAAGTAAAGTTACAAAGCGTGTGAACGCTAGTCAGTTCAATTGTGGAGGTTTATTCACTCCGAACTGTTTTGAGATACGGGTGTTTAGCTATTTGTGGCTAGCCCGTGCAAGTAGTGAGACTGAACGGTGTTTTTGAACAGCCGGGTCTCGTAGCTGTTTTAGGCGGCAGATGTGTATTCCCGTGGGCAGTGATTTTTGGGCATCGATCTGGAGAGGTCGCCCCATAGTGTGTGTTCTTGATAGTAAGCCTGTACAGTGCTGAATATAAGAGGCCATGATTTGTGTAAGGCCATTATTTCCTGATAGAGGATAATTGTGTTATGTGAAGACATGTTGATAAGTGATATTATTGCAAACTGCTGGGTGAGCAGTATTGTGAATATTTTGATAAGGATCCATTAACTTACACATGTCATATAATAGCGCTAAAAATGAGTAAAGGCGAGATTATTGCAGACTGCCGGGGATGGAGTCGTGTGAGAAATTGCTGGTAGGACTCATTAGATTATGATAGCGTTTATGCGAAGAGTATCTGGAGGATACCATATTTATGCAGTAGCACGGCGATGATGCGAGCCGTTTGCTATCTGTGAGGAGGCCATATTTACGGATCCATTATTATATCTTATAGCGCAGGAGTATCTGGAGGATACCATATTTATGTTAGCACGGCGGGATGTCCGGTTGCTAACGGATCCATTATTATTGTGTGAGGAGTATCTGGAGGATACCATATTTATGCAGTAGCACGGCGATGATGTGAGCCGTTTGCTATCTGTGAGGAGGCCATATTTACGGATCCATGATTAGAATATGATAGCGCTAATGTGAGTACAGGTGGATAGCGCTGAGTTGAGGAGTATCTTTAAAGAGGTCATGGATATTGTAGTATCTGCATGATTCTGAGATGTGAGAAGTACTTTATTATTGTATTGCTATAACTTGTAGTTTGACTATAACTGTGTATTCTGTATTAACGTGACGTGTCGTGGTGTATTAAACATTCGTTAACTATCATCAGCCGTTACACCCTTCCATGCTTCTATTGTGTGTATCTACTGTGAGTGACTGTCCCAAAACACACTCACCTTCTTCACCATAAATACAAACTCCTGGATTCTTCTGGTAGTAACAAATTCGTTGATGTATCAGCCACATTATTGTAATAGTAGACACGCCTATGCCTAATCAATTCACAGAATCTGTGCATGAAGTGGTAAAATTTCTTTTCTCGATACACAATAATTAGTATGCCGACAAAGATCAAAGGATTTCATCCGTTTATGGGAACTGGACAAGATGCACAGATATAAAGTATATATTTGTTGGGTCTAACTCAATATAACATCGTATGCAAAAAATGGCATTAATACGTTAGACGGTTAATCAGATAATTACATTTGTTTGAGGGCAAAGCTAGTGAAACGTGCTATAAAAAAAATTTCTTAAGCATCTTTCCGTCAAACATTTTTTCCCCACCAAAGTTGCAGTCTGGAAATTATGTAAAAGTCGTACGCTTCTGGCCATTGCACTAAATTGCACGACGCTTGAGTTATTTCCTTTTGTGTCCTTACTAAAATTTGTCCCATCTTCTCCCTACCAAAGTTCCAATCTTTTTCATGGCGTGTTTTATCGTGCAGGGAAATTAAACATTTTGTTTCCATCATTAATAATGACATTAGTCTGATTCTTGACATAATTTTTGAATTTTCCCCATCTTTGAATTTTCTCCATCTGCTGCGGCAGATGGAGAATCCATGGCGACAGAATACGTGGAGAAACATTGCCCACGCTATACCTGGACCCGTGCGTGCACAGATGGATCTGCAGCGGATGCGACAGAAGGTGGAGGTGGGGGTGTCTTTCTGACCTTGGGCACTGGTGCAGAAAAAGGCTGTCAGTGGCGACAGGACGATTCTCCAGCAACTTCAGAGCGGAGGCAGAGGCCTTGAAAACTGCAGCAGGGGTTGTATTGACAGAAGAAAGCGCAGAGAGACAGGTTGCTTTCTTTGCTGATGCACAGTCAGTAATTGCAGCGTTGAAAGGCCAAGATAATACAGACCTGGATGATCTCAGAGTAGTGCTCCACAAACTTTGTCAACGATTCAGGGGTGTTGTGGTCCGGTGGATCCCATCTCATTGTAACATCACCGGCAATGAAGAGGCTGACAGAATGGCAAAAGAAGGTTCACATCTACCTCAGCCTGATGCAAGCATAACTTTTGAGGAGGCAAAGAGTTTTGTCAGAATCAGATACAGAAACAAATGGAATGTGGGGCATCCAGGGCACACAGAGTGATGCTTGCTGCCGGCTCTGCAGGGTAGAACAAGTGGTGGTCTGTAGACTCCGCACTGGCCACGACAGATTGAGATGCCATCTATTCGGCAAGCTAAAGATAGGAACTACCGATCAGCGTAACTGTAGCACTGATAAAATGACTGCTGAACATCTGCTTCAAAGTTGCCCCTTATATGTGGTACAGAGAAAGTGCATATGGCCGACGCCAGCTCCTTTCGTGGAAAAGCTTTACGGGGATTCAAATAGCCTCAAACTGACTACTGCTTTCTTTGAGAACATTCAAGTGGACGTCTGAGGGTGTACGAAGAAGAGGAAGTAGAATTTTCCCCCATTATTAATTCGGGTAAGTGTAAATGAAGAATGAAGTTCGTTACATTTGAAGTAACTCGGCCTATTTATCTGTTCAGAACGATACTCCCATAAATAACGATTCGGAGTAATATAAAGCTTATTTTGGATTTTTTTAAAAATATGTACAAGTGCAATTTACAAAACGTGTTATGATGAAGCACCTATAAATGAATTAGTAATTAACTTTGTTTCGTAATGCGTGTCGTATTATGTAAAGTTCCGGAGAAGGTCTCCGTAGCCAAAGTATAAACTAGGGGATAGTCACACAACACGAATCATCATAACTGCAGTGAGCTGACAAACACCTCCTTCACAATTCACAAATACGCAGTTTATTATACTTGGCACAAAGCTCCATGATAATAAATTATAGGCCCAATGGCAAATGCAGTACGGAATAGTCGTCCAGTCCGTTCACTATCAAACGCTGGTCAATGGCAAACATACAAACTTTATTTTTAAGAGTCACCAGGACATCTTCACGAATAGGCACACATATCCTGACTATAATGAACCAGGAGACCTCAACTAAGTATATTGATGTCCTGGTGATGGAATGATGCAGGAAAGCACAGTGTACTGCAGAAGCTCAATACATATACGTCCGCTCACATTAAAACACAAGCCGCATCCCTTCTTGCAGACGCTCACCTCACTTCTGCTTCAATGTTCATGTCTGCCTCTACACCATATCGGCATGACGTCACTTCCTTTATTAATAAGTAAGTCCGTATAAAATTATCAGAAAAGGAGCCCCGTTGAACTAACTATTATACCGACATAATCTTTATGAATTTTAATCTCCTCATGCCTTTTTTGACGTATTACTCCACAGCTTCTGAAGCAATGCATCCAGATAAATGACTACAGGAGAATTAATACCGCCATCAGTGCATATAGCTGAAAACAGCACATCATAAACATTTCCCGCCATATTCTGGCGGGTAAGCTGCTCGTTTAAAAAAAAGTTGGAAATTTGTTACGGACAGACGAAACGGGGTATTAAGAACATTCGATATATAAGTTATCTTCTTTACATTATATAAGGAATAAAATATTTTATTGCCAGTTGTAAGATGTACACGTTATCTCTCTACAGCTTACAAAGACAGGTACAGCATGCCAAAACTAATCATTAGTGCCACTGGGGATGAGTTCTTTCTTCTTGACGATGCTGACTACTATTACAGTCAGTTAAGGGTACCGAAATACTTAAAGTAAGTTAGTCTCTATTTGACAGTGGAACGCATTTTCTTTTGTGTGTGTGAGTGTGTTTTTTCCCCTGTACAGTTCCCGGGAAGGGCCTGATTGGCTGAGTGGTAAGAGAGTTTGCTTCTCGCGGCACAATTACCGGGCTTCGGGTTCGAAACTTGGTGGAGTTACGCTCCAGTCTACTAAAGCTGTAAAGGGGTACGTGACTCTGCTCTTGAGTTAGGAAAGGCAAATGGCACCGAGGAATGGAACTGGTCACCCCACCTTATACAAAAGACGGACCTAGTATGGTGAAGTCTCTAACACTTCACTCCCCTAGGGCAGTATATGTTATATGACTTTTTTTTACCTTTTAGTTTCTTATTTTTGGAGCGGTGTTGCTGAGTTATTTGCCGGTTGAAGATCATGTGCTGAGTATAGTTATTTTGGTGATTTCTTGTTCATCGTGCTTGTTTTATCATTACGCGAATTAGGGTGAAGCGTTCATACAACTCAGTAGCATGGTATGAAGAAGTAACATGTAATACTTGAACTCAGCAACAACCAGAGTAGCATGGTATGAAGAAGTAACATGTAATACTTGAACTCAGCAACATTAATGAAGTAATTAATGCCTTCAGGTTGAGTCCGTAATATTTAATCACATGTACACACAGGATGATCATTTCAAATATGAGCAGAACATAAGTCCGTATAAGTCATGCATAAATTAATCAATAACGTAGACTGCTGGTTTACGTGTCAATATCCGTTTAAGGATACAATGCAGTATTGTCGTCAGAACATCACAGCTATATGCACGCGCAGATAGACATGGCTACCTGCCGACAGTGAGACTGCGAGTCTGAATATTTCATACGGATTGGACGATTATTCTCCTCCTTCTGAGGATTCTAGTTAAACACTAACCTCCATAAGTTTCCTCTCATATAGAGTTCTAGGACTGACCCTGGTCCATCATGAATGCACATATAAATGGCTATATCATGCCATTGAATTGGAAGGTTAGAAAACGCAGCTATTCAGCTTGGCGGTCAAGTAACAAAGGGTAGCGTCTCCTAGTTACCGACTGTGACCCAAACAACGCTAGACACGTCATAATCGATCGTGTATGGAGCGTTCAATAATTGAAACATCTATCGTAATATATTAAATGTCTTAACCTTTACAATTGCACGTCTGCTAACCTTTAGCAGACGGCGTTAATAACATATACCGTAACAATTCCCTGTACACCGGGGAAAAAAAAAAAATCGATAGATTTTTTTTTCAAGATCTATCCGACTTAACAATTTTTCAAAAAAATTTAACACAATTGTGACATATGGCCGACGATGTTCTGAGTAGAACCGTGTCGCGGTCATGTCAACTAACTATTTGTCATAGTCATCTAACATTAATCATATTATATATCAATATTATGCATATTATTATATCAACTAAATAAAATGTCTAATGTCAATAGTGAATGATAGAATTAAATTAAAGTAAGGTCTGTCGTATTAGTATGTCATATAGGAATTAATTTGACTAATTAAAATTAAATTAATTAATTAAACTAAGAGTTAAATTATTAAGATTCTAATGTAACGCGATGTTATGAGAGAAGAAAAGACAAATAAGTGAGAAGAAATAGAAAGAAATTCGAATATAAGTTTAACTTAATTGTGTGTGTTAAGTGTTAGTGAATAATAACTATCTAATTTAACTAACTAAATAACGTATAGGTACATTAAAAAAAAAATATTAATCTAATACTTGTGTGAGATTTATTTTCTCTTTTCATAATTTCTTCTTTTCATATTTCGTTCTTTTTTTTTTTTTTTTCATTTCATTTTTCTCACATTTCATTTTATTGATATTAATTCAATTAAGAAGTTAAGTTAACTAATTAATTAGTATAGGATATGATGATCCATCCGTAGTCCTGATCCTGATGAATTCTTTTAGACAAAGTGTTGAAACATTTACGTCGGACAGAAATGTCAATTATCCTAGGATCCAAGAATTAAGTGCACATAGGATAATAAGTTCGACTTGTCGTCAGATATTGTTCCATGATTGTTCAACGAATATTCATATATTGTGTATGGACGTTAGACGAAGTTTCAATGTCAATATGCATACCTTGATTGTCTTTAGTTCAATTCTGTGATGCATATAGTGTTTATAAATATTAAATTGAAGTCAAGGTTAGTTCCCTTATAGTTGATACTTCGTTCTATCCAATGTAGTGATGATTGACGTATTTTAGGAATGTCAATGTTGATTATTCGTCGTCAATAGGATTACGTGACAAAGCATCCGCCACAATGTTTTCAGTGCCAGGAATATGTTCAATGGAGAATTCAAATGGCTGCAGGATGATCGCGTATCTGGCGAGTTTTGGACTTTTGTGGTTTGATCTACGCAAAGATGCTACAGCACGCTGGTCAGTCTGTATGGTGAATGGAGCACCAAGCAAGAACTTCTCTAGTTTCGTGATTGCCCATATAAGTGATAAAAGTTCCTTGTCCACTGTGGAATACTTTGTTTCTGCCGGCTTTAGCTTTCTTGAAATATATAAGGTAGGATGTAGAACGCCATCATGGTTCTGGAGCAGGCATGCACCGATGCCGTAGTTACTAGCATCTGTTCGTAAGAAAAATCTTTTGGAAGCATCGGGAAGTCTTAAAATTGGTTCATGCGAAAACAAATTTATAATTTTGTTGAAAGTTTCATTGCATATACCAGTCCATGTCACCTTCACCGGCATGTCTTTTTTTTAACAATGAAGACAATACAGCCGTGATGGATGACAAGTTTGGTATGAATCTACTGTAATATTGAACAAGTCCTAACAAACTCCTGACCTGTTTCTTCGTCTGAGGAACTGCTATGTTTAGAATTTTGGAGACCGTACTAGGTAACGTTCGGATATATCCCGCTCCAATGATATGTCCCAAAAAGGTTATCTCATTACACGCGATCTGCACCTTTGTAGGTTTAGCAGTTAGATGATAATTCCTTAGAGTGTCGAAAACATATCTAAGTCCCGAAACATGTTCCTCAAACGACGAACTAAACAAGCATATGTCGTCAATATATGTAATAACGTCTGGTCTACCTGATAAAATTTGTCGCATCAGGCGAATGAAGGTAGCTGGCGCATTAACAAGCCCAAAAGGCATCACATTCCACTGGTATAGACCTTGTGGAGTGGAAAATGCGGTGTAGTACTTAGCCTTTTCGGTCAGTGGTATCTGCCAATAACCTTTAGTTAAGTCTATCTTACTAAATATAGTTGCGTTGGATAGACGTGGCAGTAAGTCGTCGATAAGTGGATGTGGTTCGCTGTCAACTATAGTCTTAGCATTTAATTTTCTATAATCAACACATAGTCTGATGTTATTGTCCTTCTTCCGGACAATCACTAATGGAGAAGAGAATGGCGAATTACTAGTCTCAATGATTCCCAGAGACAACATCTGTTCAAGTTCCTTAGTAGTTTTAGCAAGGAAATGTAAAGGAACCGAATAGGGATGTACACGAATAGGTGTATCGTCATTGAGAGTAATGTCATGACTGATAGCCGATGTGCGACCCGGGACGTCGGTCAACACATCTGGATAAGATTGTAATAGATTAGCAATCTGTAGATGCTGTTGCGGTGTAACCGTTGAAGAAATGGTTACATCCCGCCAAGATTCAGTAGGTTGAACTACTGGTACCGGTAACGGTAACTGTACCTCAGGAAAAGAAGATTCTTCTTCCTGGATGACGGATAAGTTAGAATAATAACAAGTAGATACTGTGGTGTCATCTAGTTCATGAAAAATTGACTGTAAGTGTTCAGGACGTGTATGAAATTGCTTGAGCATGTTAATATGAAATATCTTTTTGTGTCCCTTGATATCTAAGACGTAATCAACGTCGGAAATTTTATCAATGACTTTGTAAGGACCATTCCAAGATATCAATAATTTATTGTTATTGTGAGGAAGTAACACATAAGCCTCATCGCCTGGGAATAATTGGCGTAATCGTCGAGACCTATTTTGTAGAGATCGAGCCTTAGCTTTTGCAGCCTCAGAAGAAGCTGTTGCCAACTGGCAAGACTCAATAATGTTCTTCCGAAGATTAATCACATACTCGTAAGATGACTGAGTGTCCTGAGTCATCTCCGCGTCAATTAATAAGTCTTTTATTAGTCCCATAGGACCTCTTGGGGGAGCACCAAAAACTAATTCAAAGGGAGAGAAGCCAGTTTGTTCATGCGGTACCTCCCGATAAGCAAATAGAACAGCTGGGAGTGCTCTGTCCCAGTCATGAGGGTGCTTAACAGTAACCTTATGTAGTAGTTTGTTTTAAGTGTACGGTTAAGTCTTTCAACTGCACCATTACTCATAGGATGATAAATACTACTTAAATTCCTATCAATGTTCCAGGTTTTCATGACTTCCTTCATGGTGTCAGATATGAACTGTGACCCATGGTCTGATAAAAGTTTTCTAGGAAACCCTATTCTAGAAAAGATGAGATGTAGTGCATCAGCTACATCTGTGGTAGTGGTGGTCTTTAATGGGATAGCTTCTGGCCATCGTGTGCACAAATCAATGCACGTAAGGACGAATCTATGTCCTCTGGCCGATGGTAGCAATGGACCAATAATATCTATGGCCATCTTGTCAAACGGTCTTACTGAGATATCGCAAGCCTGAATAGGCGCCGTGTGAAAAGCTCCACGTGCTTTCACTTCTTGGCATGTAGTACAGGAACGTACATACTGCGAAATATCTCTTGACACTCCTGGCCAAAAGAATGAAGACAGTACTCGAGATCGTGTTCGAGTATATCCCATATGTCCAGCACACTGTGAGTCATGCGCATGTTGAAGAATGTACCGTCTAAAAGTATACGGGACCATAACTTGTTGTTTCATTTGTGATTTGTCATTAAAACATCTAATCAATATGTCATTTTTAATAACAAACCAATGTTTGTTATTATTACCTGAGGATAGATTGTCAACTTTATCAACCAGCTTAAAAATTTTTTTTTAAAGATTTATCCTCTTTTTGTTTAGTTGCAAATGTTTCCCTGTCAATAGGTGAATTGACTACAAACTCCTCTTGGTTGTCTGCATCCATCTTATTATCACTAACTTTCTCCATGAGTTGAGTCTGCGCTCTAGTCGTCACGGCGTTTCCAGTGCATAGGTTATGTTTCTCCCATTCTATGATCTCATCTGGAGTACAATCTTTACTGCCGTGTATACGACCAACCATCAGATCAGCAATAGGCTTTTTTAGCATACATACTTTTACATTCCCTGTGAAAAAGGGTGTTCTAATATGAACAATAGCTGTGGGGTAGAACTCAATAGTTCCACCAAATGTCATGCAGCGTACATATTCTCCTGTCGCACAGCTAGGATGTACCAGCGACTGACGTACACCAATCGTTGTGGATCCTGAATCTCTCAGCACTGAGACGACGGATCCATTAACGATTCCCCTGTTAAAAATTAGTGAGCCTGTTCCATCGTTGACTGCAAGACCTACCTCTGGTGTAATATGTCCGCAGTTAAGCACTGTTTCTTTCGCCTTCTGAAAAATAAGATTGCATTGTTGGCAACTATTTGCCACATTATAATTAATAGCAAAACATGCAGCAGAAGACTGTGTTGTATTATCGTCAAGTGGGACCTGAGCTATAGGGGTAGTATTATTTGTAACTGCCGCCCCTGTATTATGGTTGTACTGAGATGATCCCCGAGAATGAGATCGATTACGAGTATAATTGTTAGAATTATCTCGTCGTCCTCTATAGTAACTATTATCTCGATGTCTCGAGCCATGATTATTACCATTCCAGTTATTGTTATTATTGGGGGTATGTGATCGATTATAATTAGTGTTATGTTGACTATTGTGGTAGTAGTTTGTTTGAGGTGAATAATTTCTATCTCGTGATCTACCTCTGTTGAACTCATTTTTATTGTTGAAATCATTATTATGTCCCTTCTGAAAGTTAACATTGTGATTTCTTTGGAACCTACTTCTGTCTACACTGTGATGTCTTTGTTTGTTATTATGATTGTAGGCCATATTAGACGCCACAGGTAGAGGTTCTCTTAATGAAGAGTTAGAAATGTTCGCATTCGGATGTGCCGAACAGTAGTTTAAAGAAATTTTTTTCCAACTCGTCAATAGTACCTGGTTTACGCTCCTGCAAATATGCAAAGAATGGTTGGCTAACCGAAGATAATACCTTATCCCGTAGTAGTAAATCAACTAATTTGTCGTACGATTTGTTGACTTCTGCCAGTTCAACCCATCTATTAAATGTATTGCGTATGTTCGCAATGAATCCTGCAAAATCTTTTGGAGATTCAGGTAAAATTCCCTTAAATTTCAACCTACAGTGTTCCTCGTCCAGGTGAAACCTTCGTAAAAGCAAGGACTTAATAGCACCGTAGTTATTTGCTATTGATGGGTCAGCATTTTGAGAAGCCGTCAATGGTTCTCCAACCAAGAATTCATTTAACTTGAGTACCCATGACTCTTCGGGCAAATGATTTGTTTTGCAAGTCTGTTCAAAACGTGACAGGAATGATGAAAGGTCGTCCACGTTTAAGTTGAAAGTGGGTAATTTAAAGTTGTAGAAATGTTTAGTTTGGCTGGATGACGATCCATTTTGTGCGTTATTATTCTGGTTTGCATCAGCACTTTGTGCTTGTAATCTTGCTGTCTCCAATTTAATACGCGCCAATTCCATTTCTTGTTGTAAAATAATTTCCTCTCGTTTCAATTTATTCTCTTCTTCCTGTCTGGCAATTGCTCTTTGCTCTTCTCTTTCACGTTGAGCAATCTCTCTTAATCTATTTTCCTTGGCAATTTGCTTCATCTCACGTTCTGCTTCCTTTCTTTCACGTTCCTCCTCCTCTTTCTTTAATGCAGCCTTTTTCTCTGCTTCTTTTCTTTCACGTTCCTCCATTTCTGCTTTATGTTTTTCCAGTTCTGCCTCAGCAAACTGACGAAGTTCTTGAGATTTATAACCATATTCTTTACCAATTTTAACGAAATGGTCTATAGTAAGCATTTTGACTTTTATCTGGTAAGTAATTATTGATAATTACTGATTAAAATAGTCAATAGTAGCTTCAGAGTAATTATTATACTTACTCAACTTAGGAATATTCAATATAAATAATCACAATAGTACTGAACTCTTATGTCTAAGTTCAACTAATAGACAATATTTTGTAACAATATTGTATCTAAGTACTAACTATATCATAAATAGTTATGATATCTGTTAACTATAATGTAATTACATCACACAATTAATCTTAATATCCAATAATGTTGGGCATGATTCCTAGTAATTATATTGTTCAATGTACTAAGTCACTCTCTTAGTACCAGAAAAGTATATTAAATAATATACAATGGGTCTGTTACCTCAAAGGTAGACTATAAGATTATTTTATTTGGTCAATATATATATTATATTATTATGCCCTAGGCATCTCTTATAAATTGTAGTGCTAATTTCTTGGACTATCACTGTATAATTATGCAATGTCCCATATTAACCTTAAATATCAGAAAAAATTAATTTAATTAAATTACAAGTGTATTATTGAATATAATATCATATTATTAATGTAGTATTTAATATATATCATGAGTACAAACAAAACAATGATGCAACTAAAGGGTACAAACAATGTCAAGACGCAAACAAGACATTTTCACAATTAAAAATGAATTTATGAACTAAATAAAACAAGCGGAAGTGTCACAAGCCAAATGAAGGGTCAAGGACTGACCCGAGGTCAACTTAATATACAAAGTACACAAAAAAAATGAATGCAAAAAATGATGACATCACAGGACTCATAACGGACAAACATTTAACAATTATAAAATAAATTGATAGTAAGAGTAGACTGGACGAAATAGTTAACGAACATGATACAAAACTAAATAAAAAATGTGAACTTAGTACAAATAAAATACGCCAGTTATCTACGGAACGGCACAGCTAACACAAACCGTCGAACGATAGCAGATCTGGACAGGCAGTCCACCGGCAAACCTCAATGGGGCTTCCAAAAGTGCAATCGTTTAACTGCCCTAAGACCGACTGAAATCTAGGTGGTCAGCTGTTCGCGACATTCCCCAGAGATTTCAGTTCCCTCCAACCGGCCCGCTAATTAACAACACATTAAAACAACCAAAAAAATACATGAAACAAATTCAGAAAAAACATGCCTATGCAGGCAAAAGGCATGGACTCAGTATTACTGTTTGCAATGACGACAGTTAAACAACTAGACTTATCTTTTCCGTTGCTTAGATCAGTGCTAGAGGTCGTCAACAGCTAGGCTAAAGCGCCTGACTGTCTGCTCCTGTAGTCCATATCGTGTGTTTGCTTCAAATGGCTCATGTTTCCCCCGGTTAGACTTAGAAAACGGCTTTGGTTTCTCCGACAGTTCACCTACACGACCTTCGGTGACGTCACGTTGTTAGGCATTATAATGAGTACAACGTCATCTTCGACTGGATCATGTGATCGAAACTTGATCGTAAATATTGTGGTTAACATGTGCGTAAGGAACAGAAGTTTGTTTCTTTTTTCTGTCGTTCCCAACAATCGGCCGCCACTTTGTTGCTGAGTTATTTGCCGGTTGAAGATCATGTGCTGAGTATAGTTATTTTGGTGATTTCTTGTTCATCGTGCTTGTTTTATCATTACGCGAATTAGGGTGAAGCGTTCATACAACTCAGTAGCATGGTATGAAGAAGTAACATGTAATACTTGAACTCAGCAACATTAATGAAGTAACACTGACTAACAAAAAAAAACTTTTTTTTTTCTTTCTCTAACATTTCTATGTTTTTCTGGTCAATTTTAATGCGCTGTTTTTAAATTTGCAAACCGTTTTTCTCTATCAGGTCGGGATCTCTAGAAATACGCAATTGAAGTTTTTTTAACAACGCATACAGTATTACAACATCATTCGTACAAGAAGTATAACAGTTATGTAGGCTTGAATTTCTTTGCAGTCGACTTTCGTCGGTGAATGGCATGTGGTACATCGCGATGAAGCATCCAACAATAATCGGCAAGCATGGTCACACTCCACCATCCTTGATAACGTGACTCAATTACGGCGATATCTTGATGGAATCGTTCTCCATGTTCATCGCTGAATTCGCCAAGGTTGTCAGGGAAAAAAGTCAAGATGCGAATCGAGCAAATGGATTTTGAGGGACATCATACAGCCCATAATTCTGTATGCATCTATGCACTGCTTAACAATATGCAACATAGTCGACAGATTTGTGATTTTCCAGAAAGTTATCGACGATCGATTTGAATGCCATCCATGCGCGAAGTTCACTACCATATAACAAGTTCTCGAATTGTTTGTCTGCAATAACTTTCCTAATCTGAGGTCCTACAAAGATACCTTCCTTTATCTTTGCATCGCTAACTTGCGCAAACTTTTCTCGAAGATAAGTGAAAGCTTTGCTCGTTTTATCTAACGCTTTTACAAAATTCTTCATGAGCCCCAACTTTATATGTAACAGTGGTAAAATGAAGCTGTCTTTGTTAACTAATGGCTCGCGTATTACATTTTTATGCCCGAGCTGCATACGATCCCGGATAGACCACACCTTTCTTGCATAATGTTCCTGTCTGTTGCGGATGTCCCATTCACATCGGAAGCAACAAAATTTAGTATACCCAGTCTGCATGCCCGTGAGAATTGCAATGACCTTTAGGTCTCCACAAATCCGCCATTGGTAGTCATTGTACTTTATTTTTTCCAAACGTATAGCCATATTGTCATAAGTTTCTTTCATATGAACAGAGTAGGCGACTGGAATTGATGAAAAAAAATTTCTGTTATGCAATAACACGGCTTTTAGACTAGTCTTGGAAGAATCAATGAAAAATCGCCATTCGTTGACTATGTGCTCATGACCGTTTACATCTTTGCAATAGCAAATGTCATCACCCATCTCAAAGTATTGAACAAGTTCTCTGTGTCTATGACGAAATTTAGATATCGGAGTATTGGGCGCTAAAAGATTTCATTCTTTGAGTCGCGAACCGAGTAATTCCGCTTGTCCTTTGGTAAGAGCGAGATCACGTATTAGATCTGAAAGTTCTGAATGGTTAAATAAGTAAACACCATCATTCACCGGTATGTAATCTGAGTCAGAATTAGTTTCTAAAGCAGGTAAACTATCACTTTCTGATGGTGCATTTACGTCCAACGGATATTGTTCTGGTGGTACTTGGATCGGACACGTGATTGGATCATGAGGCACTGGTTTCGAAACCGATTCAATATTTGGATAAACCACAGACTTTCTAGTTTTAAAAGTGAAACCATGGATATTTGTCAAGCAGAAGTAACAATCAGTAGTGTGATTTGTATGTTCACGCCATATTACTGGCACTCCAAAAGGCATCGACTTATGCTTCGGCGATTTTCGTAACCAACCTGCCAATGTATCGAACAAACTGCATTTGGCTTCCAAGATTTATTTGCATCATCAACTTTCGAATCGAAATAAAGTTCATATGCTTTCTTGAGTAATGGTGTAATGTTTTTCTGGTCAACACGATCGGTAAAATATCCGCACACGTAACAGAACAGATCAGCCGAATTTCTACAACTTCTAGAAGCCATATTTTGCTCAGAATTATTTCAAAATACAGTAACTATTTGAAAAATCGCGTAACATATGTCATGCATCTTTTAGCAGTATAAAAAGTAGAATTATGTTGCTTTTTATTAATTTTTAATAAGCTATATAGTAAAAATGAAACGGAGCAAATAACGGTTTCTCAAAAATATATTTATTTACAAATATCTTAAGAACCCGACGTGATAGAGATAAACGGATTTCAGATTTGAAATCAGCGCAAGAAACTGACCTAAGAACACTTATTCTTATATAAGAAAGAAAAATGTTGTTTGTCAGTGTAATTAATGCCTTCAGGTTGAGTCCGTAATATTTAATCACATGTACACACAGGATGATCATTTCAAATATGAGCAGAACATAAGTCCGTATAAGTCATGCATAAATTAATCAATAACGTAGACTGCTGGTTTACGTGTCAATGTCCGTTTAAGGATACAATGCAGTATTGTCGTCAGAACATCACAGCTATATGCACGCGCAGATAGACATGGCTACCTGCCGACAGTGAGACTGCGAGTCTGAATATTTCATACGGATTGGACGATTATTCTCCTCCTTCTGAGGATTCTAGTTAAACACTAACCTCCATAAGTTTCCTCTCATATAGAGTTCTAGGACTGACCCTGGTCCATCATGAATGCACATATAAATGGCTATATCATGCCATTGAATTGGAAGGTTAGAAAACGCAGCTATTCAGCTTGGCGGTCAAGTAACAAAGGGTAGCGTCTCCTAGTTACCGACTGTGACCCAAACAACGCTAGACACGTCATAATCGATCGTGTATGGAGCGTTCAATAATTGAAACATCTATCGTAATATATTAAATGTCTTAACCTTTACAATTGCACGTCTGCTAACCTTTAACCTTTAGCAGACGGCGTTAATAACATATACCGTAACAAGCGGCGGAGGGTTGGGTGCAATAATCTGTAGAGACAAAGAAATAAGCGGATTATTTCTCCAACCAGCAGTTGACACACGATGATTACTATTATGTTGTGTATGTGGCTAGCAACCTTGTCATGTAAAAACTAATTGCTACAGAAACCAGTACTATAAGATTAATGCAGGCTTCCTGAAAGAGGAGGCCAGTTGTAGCGCTGACTTGATCAACTGAAAGAGGTTAAAAAAGAAATGAAAGAAATGAATGAAACAATACGTACGTTTTTTTACGTCCAGCTTTTTGTTAAATATGACAGTTAAATGTGAGTTAACACCCAGTAAAGAAAGCGTTTGCTGGATCTACCAGCGCGTGTGTATGACTGTGAGCGTAAAAATAAAATACTGCATGACGTGTAGTGGCGGAACTACCATATAGGCGCGCCCCCAACCCCCCCCCCCCCCGGGGGCACAGATTAAATGGGAACTTCCTTATATAATGGGTTCAAGAGTAGTAACAGTCCTCTTAAGTCTTAACTGGCTATGGTAATACGCCCCTGAGTCAGGGATAGCCATCAGCTGTTTTTTTGGCCTGATGTTCCATTCGGCGTGTTCTTTTCTCTTCTGCATGTTGTGAGAGCTTCTTTTCACCCAGTCTTGGGTGGCGCCACTTGGTGCGAAGAGCAGATTTACTCTCCCAGGTTGTTGGATTTTTGTCCAGTGCCTTCATGTCTCTCTTGTACACATCTTGTACACATCTTGTGCACATCTTTGAACCTCACATGAATGATTTAATTAGTTTCGTACAGAAAGATTCCTGTGCATTATAAATATTAGATGACATGTATGACCGCGTGTACCAAAGATAAAAGACACCTTCTACACGTCCTTGACCTGACATTGACTAAAACATTTCCGGAAGGTTTCTGATGAGACAAAGATTGAATAGGACTATACTTCCTCAGGCATGTCGTAGAAGGCTACTAATATGAGGTTGTACATGAGGCTTCAACTTGGTTATGTAAAGCTAATTGCTACAGGCACCACTTAGGAACTCTTTTATTCCAACTCCACTTCTGGCCATAATTGACCTGAGGTCATAAATCGAGATCATATAGGTTAATCGATCATCCTACACAATCTTACAGTTAACAGTTTAGATCAAGATGCAAAAATCTCATTTTAATATGGTATATCATTCTTTTCAACTACTAACCCAACAACTTTGAATGTTTTTTTCTCAAAACGAGCTGATGGAATAACGCAGTACTAAGGCGACGCACTGCTGCAAGAGCAGACGAATTATTGGTACACTTCTTCTTCTTCTTTGATCCATAACCACCAACCGTCAAAGCAGTCAGCGGCCATCATGCCTGGTGGCGTCTTGTAGGGCAGCAACAAATTGATTCCACTTTGCTCGGTCGGCGGCCATCCTTTGTACAGTGCCCCAACTGTGGTTCATTCTTTGCATCTCAGCTTCCACAGTTCTCCGCCAAGTTGTTTTTGGTCGGCCTCTCTTTCGCTTTCCCTCGGGGGTCCATAGCATGGCTGTTCTTGTGATGGTATCAGGGTCCCTTCTGAGGACGTGGCCAACCCAACTCCAGCGTCTGCCAGCTATGATGGTGTGCATGTCCTTCTGGTTACTCCGAATAAGTAGTTCTTGGTTGCTGATGGTGTTTGGCCAAAAGATTCGGAGAATTTTCCTTAGGCAGATTGTGTGGAAGGAGGACAGTTTCGACATTTCCTTCTCTGTTACTCTCCAACATTCCGCACCATAAAGAAGCACAGAAAGTACACAGCTCTCATACAGTCTTAATTTGGTGTTTGTGCTGTACTGGGAAGACTTCCAAATGTTGTTGAGAACAGCAAAGGCTGTTCTCGCTTTATTCATTCTGTTGTTAATGTCCTTGCTTGTTCCGCCGTCAGGTGTTACTATGCTTCCTAGGTAAGTAAATGTGTCTGTCTGTTCTAACTTCTGGTTCCTTACTGTTATTGGCTGAGGATTGCCCACATTTAGTGTCATGACCTCTGTCTTCTTCAAATTGATGTTCAGGCCAACCTGCTGGCCGTACTTATTCAGTCTATCGGTTTTGTCTTGAATGTGTTGATGTGAATGCGCAAGTAGTGCAATGTCATCTGCATATTCCAAATCTTCCAGCGTAGAAAACGTTGTCCATCTAATTCCTCTTGGACTGCCCTCTGTTGTCTGGCGCATCACCCAATCTATGACTGTCAAAAATAATGTTGTTGATAAGGGGCATCCCTGTCGTACTCCTGTTTTCACTTCGAAAGTTACATTACTCGATCCAACACTGCACGTAAAGTTAGAATAGAGGCTTTTTATAATGGAAACAATGCGGCTGGGAATTCCATAAGCCCTCAGAATTTTCCATAGGCTGTCCCTGTGTATGCTGTCGAAAGCCTTTTCAAAATCAACAAAGTTAATGTACAGCGGTCTCTGCCATTCTGAGCACTGCTCTATAATGTTCCTGAGGGCAAATATATGATCTGCACATCTTCTGTTCTTTCTGAAGCCCGCTTGTTCTTTCCTCAGTTTATGGTCAACTGCTTTTGAAATTCTCTGGATGATTATCCTGCCTAGTATTTTGCTGGGAACTGAGAGGAGGGTAATTCCTCTTCAGTTGTTGCAGTCTGCAAGGTCGCCCTTCTTGGGCAATTTGACAATTATTCCTTTACTCCACTCTGTTGGTGTTGTCTCAGTTTCCCAGACTTGTGCAAATAGTGGTTCTAATAGTTCTGCTGCTAGTTCAGGGTCTGTCTTGAATAGCTCAGCATTTAGATTGTCGTGACCAGGTGCTTTTCCATTTTTTAGCCCTTTGATAGCTGTGATAATTTCTTCTTTTCGTGGAATGTCTGTATTTACGTCTAAGTCGCTTTCAGCCTCAGGAACATTCAGCTGAGTCTCTGGTGGTTCCTTATTCAGTGTTTCTCTGAAGTGCTCTGCCCATCTTGTTTCCTGCCCCTGTTCTGTGGTGATGAGATTTCCTTGCGTGTCTCTTACTAACGTTATGTTGTTTGCACCTCGTTTTCCACTGATAGCTTTAGTTATTTTATAAACTGTGCTTTGTTCATTTCTCAGTGCTGCCTCTTCTGCCTGTCTTGCAAGGTCATCCAGAAATGTCCTTTTGTTAGCACGGGTTTGACGTTTTACTTCCTTGTCCAGCTGACTCTACTGTTCACTATATATTGCCTTTAACCTGGGAGACTTAGCTTCTGTTTTCTTTCTTTTCATTTCCTTTCTCTTCACTATGGTGTTTAGTGTTTCTGGTGTTATCCAGTCTTGGCTGTTTCTTTCATGGAATCCCAAGCATGACTTGCTGCTTTCTTTGTATATTGTTGAGATGGTGTTGAATTTATGGTCGACATTGTCGGTCTCTGTTCTTTCCTGTCTTTTGGTAATCAGATATCGTCTCTTTACGTCGACCACGAACGCTTTTCTGGTGAGGGGGTCCTTAAGTTTCGTGATGTTATATCTTTTCTGTTTGACTGCAACTGGTCCAGCAGCTCTGAGTTTCACCTTCAGTGTTGCTACTACTAGGTGATGATCACTTCCCACATCTGCGCCTCTTCTTACTTTCACGTCTTGTAGTGCATGTCTCCATCTGCCATTGATCATTATGTGATCTATCTGGTTTTTGTTTCGTCCGTTTGGTGATTCCCATGTTAACTTGTGCACTTCTTTGTGTTGAAAAAGTGTTCCTCCAATGACCAGGTTGTTAATACTGCAGAAGCTTATTAATTTGTCCCCATTCTCATTTACTGTTCCACTGCCGCATTTCTCCATTACTCTTTCGTTATAATTATTGTGTGTTCCAACTTTCGCATTTAGGTCTCCCATTACTATAATAAAATCATACCTGGGTACAGTTTCCATTTCCTTTTGTACCTGTTGATAGAACTCGTCCTTGATCTCTTCATCTCTGTCGTTTGTTGGTGCATAGCATTGTATAATTGTGGTGTTGGTGAATCTCCCTCTCAGTCTTGCTCTTATTAGTCTGTTGTTAATGGGTTTCCATTCCAGTAGAGACCTTTCCATTCCTTTCTTAAGGATAATGGCTACACCTTCGTTGTGCTGACCATCCTCTCTACCAGAATAAAGTACTATTTCCCCTGTAGCTGTTTTTATTCTCCCCATCCCTGTCCATCTGCTCTCGCTTATTCCCAGGATATGTAGTTTGTAATTTCTCATCTCTGCTGTGATCTGTCTCAGCTTTCCTGCCTCATTCATAGTTCTGACATTTCAAAAACCAATTTTGGTTTCGTGTTTTGCGGTCTGGGCATCTGTTTTCATGCCAGTGGCTTCCTTTCGGTTTTCACCACTGTCAGTCATACGAGCCTGAGACTCCGGATGTCCGTCCCGCAGCAAAGTTTTTTCATTTATTGCTGTTTCCGTAACATGTGCGATTTTTTACACAGACAGGGGTGTCGGCCCTGTGCTAAAACCCCCAACCTGGAGGACCAGGGTACCAGCTTTTGTTTGACCCCTACCCACGCAGACCAGTCCAGCTTGGTTGAACCTACCAGGAGTAAAACTCCCACTGGCATAGCTCTGGGGATTGTCAGGGTACACAAGCTGCCATACCGCTACAAGGTATAGGTACCATTGATGGCAGTATTGGTACACGTTTCCGGTCAAGATGGTCGGCTGCCATGGCACAAAGAGCAACCAGGAAAATGATGTTAATGAAAAGAAAAAAAAAGATTCTCTGGTCGCTGTTTTGTGACGATAATGTTGTTAATATTGTGACGATAATGTTGTTAATATTGTGACGATAATGTTGTTAATATTGTGACGATAATGTTGTTAATATTGTGACGATAATGTTGTTAATATTGTGACGATAATGTTGTTAATATTGTGACGATAATGTTGTTAATATTGTGACGATAATGTTGTTAGTATTGTGACGATAATGTTGTTAATATTGTGACGATAATGTTGTTAATATTGTGACGATAATGTTGTTAATATTGTGACGATAATGTTGTTAATATTGTGACGATAATGTTGTTAATATTGTGACGATAATGTTGTTAATATTGTGACGATAATGTTGTTAATATTGTGACGATAATGTTGTTAATATTGTGACGACAATGTTGTTAATATTGTGACGACAATGTTGTTAATATTGTGACGACAATGTTGTTAATATTGTGACGATAATTTTGTTAATATTGTGACGATAATGTTGTTAATATTGTGACGATGATGTTGTTAATATTGTGACGATGATGTTGTTAATATTGTGACGATAATGTTGTTAATATTGTGACGATAATGTTGTTAATATTGTGACGATAATGTTGTTAATATTGTGACGATAATGTTGTTAATATTGTGACGATAATGTTGTTAATATTGTGACGATAATGTTGTTAATATTGTGACGATAATCTAAAATACTTCTATGGCACGCGCCTCAAACAGCCTCTGACAACCAAGTCCAGCTCCCGGCCTTCACGTGTGGCTCAATTTGAGCCCGGCGGAACTGTTTCCACTGACGGGAGAAGGGGCAAAGGCGAGCGACTGGCGCCTTAAAACCAGCAGCTTCGGGCAGATAGGGCTCGTGATCCTTGGTTGGTAGCTTATCTAAGAGAAGGAACTCTGAATTCAAACCACCGCTGCCTTGCGGGAATATCCATTTATGGAATTGGCTTCGGGAGTAAACCCTGAGGATAAATCCGGAGTCGGAGTCCCTAAGGCAGTCTAATGTCGATTCGACATTATTCTGGCAACTCCTGCGACATGGCTGGTACCAAACTGTATCGGCTACTGCCGTTCCTTTGGATCTACCGGCTGTGTGGAGAGGGGAACATGCTGCATGGGCAACAGCTTGATCTCCATATAACTGTGCCCAAGCTCGCGCCCTGGAGAGGACACTCCAGCTTCACCCTATAGGTGTCGGCAAAACACGGGAAGTAGCAGTTACCGGTTATAAGCATTTTGCCCAATTGGCGTAGGGCATGGCGCCAGGGGCTACTTCCGACAGTGGGAGAGGTTCTAGGACCTCACTGGACAGCTACCGCCCGCTTCAAGCTGGGCAGCCCCCAGTCAATAAGGTGTTGTCCCGCCACTGTCTGCTTTCCCCATTGGGTGCATGGGGATTAGGGTCAAACCCGAACTGTGGACAGAAAATTTTGCACCAAGCAATTATCGAAAAAATAGAAATAAGCAAACTCTCAGATTGGGATGCTGGAACGTCCGGACTATGTTGACTGGACTATCCGAAAACCTACAGGATGTAAACGATGTAAGGAAGACAGCCATAATTAATGATGAGCTTAAACGACTTCAGGTGGATATAGCTGCACTTAAGGAAACGCGCCTGGCGGGCTCTGGAATGGTGAGCGAGAAGGACTACACATTTTATTGGCAAGGGAAAGATCTTGATAAAGCTAGAGAACACGGAGTAGGTTTTGCGGTCAAAAAAATCGCTAACTAAAATGGTTGAACCAGGCGAGAATGGATCAGAACGCCTGTTAACGCTCCGCCTGCAAACTAGCACAGGTCCCATCACCCTTGTCAGTGTGTATGCTCCTACTCTGTACTCTGCCTCAGAAGCTAAAGATGAGTTCTACGAGAATCTAGCAGCAGTAATCAAAAGCATACCTAGGCAAGAACAGCTTGTTCTCCTTGGTGACTTTAACGCTAGAGTGGGTGCCGATAATGTTTCATGGCCTTCATGTCTGGGCAGGTTTGGTATTGGCAAGATGAATGAAAATGGACAATGGACACCTACTTTCAGACAAAACCCCAGCATAAGGTGTCATGGAGACACCCACGATCCAAGCACTGGCACCAACTTGACCTGATTCTCGTCAGAAGGCCACTCCTCAGGTCTGTGCTCTCCACGCGCTCGTACCATAGTGCAGACTGTGACACAGATCACTCCTTGGTTTGCTGCAAAATCAGAGCACAACCAAGAAAACTCTATCGTGTCAGACATGAAGGGAAACCACGCATTGATACCAGCAAGATGTCAGACCCTTTCATGATCGCTCAATTCACTGCGACCTTCAAGAAAGTGCTCAGTAGCCGTCAGCATGGTGATACTATTACATAGAACTGGGAGAATCTACGGAACACCATTCAAAGTACTGCACTTGCCACCTTTGGTAAGAAAACAGCAAAGTCAAATGACTGGTTTGACGCTTCATCAGATGTGATGGCACCTGTTATTGAAGCTAAGCGCAGTGCTATGAATGAATACAAACGTTCACCGAGTGCCAGAACCCTACAGATCCTGAGGGCTACGAGAAGCAAAGTTCAACAAACTGCTCGACGCTGTGCAAATGACTATTGGCTCCAGCTCAGTGAGAGCATCCAGATCGCAGCGCAAACAGGCAACATTAGACAAATGTATGACGGTATAAAGAAAGCACTTGGCCCCCATAAAAGTAAGACGGCACCGCTAAAAACCATCAGCGGAGAGAAGCTAACCGATAAGGGTAAGCAGATGGAGAGGTGGGTCGAGCACTACTCTGAGCTTTACGCTAGAGACAATACCGTTACGCCTGCAGCCCTTGATGCTGTCAATAGTCTGCCAACAATGGAGGAGCTGGATGCCGAACCAACATTAAAGGAACTCAGTAAGGCCATTGATAGCTTGGCCTCTGGCAAAGCACCAGGCAGTGATGGGATTCCTCCTGATTTAATCAAATGCTGTAAGAGCACGCTATTACATCCCCTGCATAGGATGCTGTGCCAGTGCTGGGAAGAGACAACTATTCCTCAAGACATGCGAGATGCCAAGATTGTAACACTGTATAAAAATAAAGGCGACAGAAGTGATTGCAATAACTACAGAGGCATCTCTCTTCTTAGTATTGTTGGTAAGGTTTTTGCCAAAGTCATCTTAATGCGACTACACAAGTTAGCTGAGCGCATATATCCAGAGGCACAGTGTGGATTCCGAGCTGGCAGATCAACAACAGACATGATCTTCTCTCTCTGCCAGCTTCAGGAAAAATCAAGAGAGCAGAAAAGACCATTATATATCGCCTTTATAGACCTCACAAAAGCGTTCGACCTGGTTAGTAGGGATGGACTCTTTAAAATCCTCCTGAAAATAGGCTGCCCTTCTAAAATGCTGGAAATGATAAAGTCATTCCATGACGACATGAAGGGAACAGTCCAATATGCTGGAAGCACGTCACAGCCCTTTGATATACGAAGTGGCGTTAAACAAGGCTGTGTTCTGGCTCCGACCCTCTTCGGAATCTTCTTTGCCTTACTCTTGAAACATGCATTCAGAGATGCAACTGAAGGAATATGCCTTCACACTAGGTCAGATGGCCGTCTGTTTAATCTTTCAAGGCTGAAGGCAAAAACAAAAATCAGAAGGGTCACTATAAGAGACTTGTTGTTCGCTGATGATGCTGCAGTCGTCACTCAAAGCCAACAGGAGCTTCAGAGCTTGATGAATCGCTTCACTAAAGCATGCAAGGACTTTGGCCTCACAATAAGTCTAAAGAAAACGAATGTGCTGAGTCAGGATGTAGGTGCTGCACCAGTTATCACTATCGATAACTATGAATTGGCAGTGGTGCACCACTTCACATACCTAGGGTCTACCATCAATGACAAACTCTCACTGGATACAGAAATCGACAGCCGCATTGGCAAAGCTGCAGCTACCTTTGCCCGCCTCACATCGCGTGTTTGGGGAAACTCTAAACTCACAATGAAGACCAAAGCTGCGGTATATAATGCCTGCGTCACCAGCACACTCCTATATGGCAGCGAGACCTGGACGACCTATGCTAAGCAAGAAAGAAGGCTCAATACCTTCCATTTGCGGTGTCTACGCCGCATCCTCGGCATCTCGTGGAAAGATAAAGTGACAAATGTCGAGGTGTTGTCACGTGCTGGCCTTCAAAGTATGTATACGCTGCTTAGACAGCGCAGACTTCGCTGGCTTGGCCATGTTCGCCGCATGGAAGATGGTCGCATCCCAAAAGATATCTTCTACGGACAATTAGCAGATGGCAAGAGAACAGTTGGGCGACCACAGCTGAGGTTCAAAGATGTGTGCAAGAGAGATATGAGGGCACTGGACATGGATCCAGCAACATGGGAGGATGAAGCTGCTGATCGCACTAAGTGGCGATGCTATTTGCGGCACCACCTCAGATTGGGCGAAGAGAGGCTCACACAAGAAGCAGAGGTGAGGAGAAAACGTCGAAAGGAGCACCAGGAAAATAAGCAGCTGAGGGCTGCCACCTCAGGGGCGCATTCCCATAGTCAGTTATGACTGAAGGGGCTGTTATATTATATTATTATAATGTTGTTAATATTGTGACGATAATGTTTGCTCTTTGAAATGTCGTTTATTTTCTAGAATAGTCCCAAACGCAGATCATACACTCGAGGGTCACATTCTGACAACTGAGCTAGCGTATCGAGCCTTCTACCTGAACATTCTGGAAAAACAGTCGTTACCTGTCGTAACATGGAACAGGACACAAACGAACTCTGGTGGAAAGATTTCAGTAAAGATGTCACGTGCTCCAAGTCTGGTGTTAGTGTACCATGCTAGGACACTGGATGATAACAGGTATGATAACAAAAACTAAGCCTTTTTTTTTAATTGATGAAGAAACATATTCAGTTTAACTTGTAATGGGGTAGGATATACAGTGTGTCTATTATGTCCGTATAATATATTCAGTTGCCGATCTGCGAACGCGGCATCATCTCCCCTGTCCAATTATTGCAAATAGAGCAAATTAAAATTTCCAAAGTATGTGTGTCTGTGTTTTCCGTAATCCTAAAATGGTAGTTTCGTCATAATTGTCGTGGTTTGAAGCAACAACATATAAGAAAAGCTAGAAAATAAAGGTCGATGTGTCTTTATCACCCTGTCTACATCTTCTTCTCGTGCCCTCAGTTTTTGCTGTTGTTAGGATGTTTTCATGTCATCCCATATCAAGTTTAAAAGCACGTCCTTAATCATCTTGGCAAATAAGGATCATTCTGTAGCGAAGATTGGGGCTTTCCATACAGGGTGATTGAAGGCCACATCTTATTTTAACATTTTTATACCCTCACTCGTATATACCATGCATTATGCTGCAAGATCTGGCAAAGCGGAATTTGGCCCAAGGAATGGAAACGATCAATTTACATACCCTTGCCAAAAAAGGGCAACCTGAAACTGTGCACAAACTACAGAACTATAGCTCTTATAAGCCATGCCAGCAAAATACTTTTACAAATCATAATGAAAAGGATGCAACAAAAGCTAGAAACAGAAATAAATGAAGTACAGGCGGGTTTTCGACCAGGTAGAGGCACTAGAGATCATATATTCAACATGAGGATCATCATAGAAAAGTGTAGAAAATTCAACGTTGACCTACATACTTGTTTCATTGATTACACCAAAGCTTTCGATTGTGTACAACATCAGCAGTTATGGGCTATTATGAAAAATATGGGATTTCCAAACCACCTTATACAACTCATCGCACTGCTGTACCAAGAACAACAGGCAGCCGTAAGAATAGAGGGGGAAACATCAGAATGGTTTGAAGTACAGAAAGGAGTAAGACAAGGCTGTACCCTTTCCCCTTACCTGTTTAACATTTATGCCGAGAATATCATGAGAAACGTAAGAGATGACCAAGAACACACAGAGTTTGACTCATTTAACATCGGCGGGTACCAGATCCCGGAAATCAGATATGCTGACGACACAGTCCTCCTATCGACCAACCCAAAAGGACTTGAACAATTACTTCTGTCCACCAAAAAACACAGCGAGGCCCAGAATCTATACCTAAACACCAAGAAGACCAAAGTATTGACAACAGACAAAGTAAAGACCAAACCAGAAATTGAAATTGATGATGAAGAACTGGAAAGTGTAAATGAATTCGAATACTTAGGATCAATCATTAACAGCTCTGGCGACTGTGCAGTAGAAATTAAAAGAAGACTTGCAATTGCTTCACATAAGCTAATACAGATGAAAAACCTATGGCAAGGCACAAGCAAAGAAACAAAGTTACAACTGATCAGAGCATGTATATTCCCAGTAGCAACATACGGCTGCGAGACTTGGACACTCAATAAAACAGTTGCAAAAAAGATTACATCATTCGAAATGAAATGCTACAGAAGGATGTTGAGAATACCCTGGACAGAAAAAAAGACCAACAGAGAAGTACTGCACTCACTAAACGTACAGGAACATTGGCTCCTAAATACCATCGCAATAAGGAAGCTGAAATTTTTCGGTCATATAAAAAGACATAATAGTCTGGAAAAAACAGTGATGGAAGGCATGGTCCCTGGAAAAAGGGGAAGGGGTCGACCTAGACGACGGTGGACCCAGGACATCACAGAGAGTCTGAACTTGTCTTTGGCTGATGCAGGTCGACTTGCCCAGAATCGTGATGCGTTCAGAGCAGCTGTAATGGAGACAACGTTCTGGAAAGAATACGTCACATGATGATGATACCCTCACATGTATCTATTGGATATACAGAAAATAAATATCAAAACAAAGGGAAAGTAGTTGGCAGTTTATAAGTTTTTTTAATTATTTTTTCTAGAACCGAAACAAAATGATATATAATCTAAAATAGCAAATAAACTGACCAAGAGAGAGAAAATTGCTGCACGCAATGACATCATGTCTTAAAATAGGCCAGATCTCAAGCTGTGTTGTTGTGTTAATGTGATCTAGTATTTCATGTTTTAAAGTAGCAGTTAATTGTTGTTATTTTGACTTTGTTTCATATAAATTAGTTTGATAGGACAGAAGAAATACAAATTAAAAAAAAACAGAGTTGATTTTCAAGAATCCCGTAGATTATCTATCAGTTACAATTACACTAAGGAGCTGTCAAAAGGACGAATTAGAAAGCCTGTGAGAAACACTAATGGAAACCACAAGAAAGTGAACGTGTAGATCATTGCTCACAGCAAGACATGCAGAAATGAGAAGTCGGATAGATTGTCGAATAAGAAGGGAGAAAAACTCAAAACTCTGAAAAGAGCAGATACGAAGGGATTAAAGCAATACTGGAAAATAACTTTAAAGAAACAATGCATAGAGATCACGCAGAGACAGATATAACAGACGCATAGAACTCCACTTCCACAAGAGATTAAATGGTTATTTTTAGACTGAGAAACGACCAATACAGCCAACTATACTGTATGATCAACAAACAATAATTCTAGCAGACAGACGTCTACGCGTGTGCGAAACACAAGCAAACTTTAAAACATGTTTTCAAGAATTTCGGCTTCACGAGAGCATGGCCTTTGTAAATCCATTTTAGTGAGAAACTGTAATGGTGACGAAAGAAGTAGATACCGAATTTTTAAGAAAAATAATTGTGGTTATATGAGAACGTTGAGGGAAGGCAGAGACAGACTGTTAACTTTATATAAAAAAAAAACAAAAAAAAAAAACGATATGGTTATATGAGAACGTTGAGAGAAGGCCGAGACAGACTGTTAACTTTATAAAAAAAAAAAAAACGATATGGTTATATGAAAGCGATGAGAGAAGCCTGAGACAATCCGCCAACTTTATGTGAGAAATAATGTGGTTATATAAGACTGATGACAGAAACCTGAGACAGACTACCAACTTTATGTGAGAAATAATGTAATTATATAAGACTGATGACAGAAACCTGAGACAGACTACCAACTTAATGTGAGAAGTAGATGTGGTTATATGAGACTGATGACAGAAACCTGAGACAGACTACCAACTTTATGTGAGAAATAGATGTGGTTATATGAGACTGATGACAGAAACCTGAGACAGACTACCCACTTTATGTGAGAAATAGATGTAGTTATATGAGACTGATGACAGAAACCTGAGACAGACTACCAACTTTATGTGAGAAATAATGTGGTTATATAAGACTGATGACAGAAACCTGAGACAGACTACCAACTTAATGTGAGAAGTAGATGTGGTTATATGAGACTGATGACAGAAACCTGAGACAGACTACCAACTTTATGTGAGAAATAGATGAGATTATATGAGTTCCACGAGAGAAACCCGAGACAGATCGTCACTTTTATGAGAGAAGAAGATGCGGTTATATGAGAGTGATGAAAGACACCTGAGACCGGCCGGCACATTTCTGAGAGCAATAGATGCTCTTCTATGAATACGAAGAAAGAAGAGGAAGCCACATTTGAACATATTTTAAAGTTTTTTGTTTAATCCTTTGACTTTATTTAGCAAGTGCTGACTATTACATATTTATCATGTTTATTGTTTTAAATGACTACTCTAATACATGTCTCGAAATTTCATTCGCAATAGTAACACATTTCTGCATTAATTATTGCTCTCCACATACACACATAAAGACACACTATACGTATACCTCACACCACGCACTATACACACACCACACGCACAGACACATATATATACATACATAAGTGTGGTAAAGTGGGATGATATAAATATTTATATGGACTTAGTGTACTGACTGAGATCAGCTGTGAAGGTATCTGTATCTAATATGTGTAGTGTTTTACAGATAACCTTACTTACTGCCACATATTTATATCTCAGTCAGAATTATTCTGGAATATTGTGTTGGCAACGTTATATGTCTAGGGTTATGCAAATGATGAAGTGTAAGTCACCACAACAACAACAGATAAACAATTTAATTATTCCACCACACTTGACAATATTGTGACACTCACAAACAGTCAACACTCTAGAAGACTATCTTAAAAGATTCAATGATAAATTTCAGATATGTACATATGTATTGATTTTCTCTACAATAGTGATCCTGATTCAACTACACAGTGAACCAGGCAATATAATAACATGTAATTTCAAATATTATGTACACAGATATAAATGTGGTCTTTGCATTGACATACCATATTAGTATTCTATGTGTGTGAGTTGTGATGTGGTAATAGGAGGTAATACTGGTTTTGTTCGTCAAGATAGATTCTTATTAGACATCATGACTGCATGTGCTTGTGTATGTTGGAACTAGTATTGGAGATGGTCTCAGTTCCGAACATTAAAACAATTAATTGCCCCTCTTTAATTAAGTTAGTGTCATTTACGAGGGGTACATAGTGTTGAGCTCTTTTGGCCACAGTGGGCTTAACTTTCGTGATGGCGGCAGGCAAGGACTCCTCTGCTCGACTATTCGCTGTTTCTGAAGACACCTCACTGGTTACTATAGGGACCCAAGAGTATGCTGTCAGCCTCTGGATTCAGCAAACGCTCAGACCAGGTGCGGCTTCAATACTAGGACCACAGTCCCTGAAACAAGAAGGATGTACCTCCTACTTCAGAACTAATTTATACTATCTGGCTAGACTGAGCACAATACATCACAAACACAGAGTTCAGAGCTTTATTTTTACTGCTATCTTCTTCTGAAGCAGTTTACTCCAGTATTAACCTCCTTAATGGTTACTACGCCTCTGCACTTTCAGCTATAAGTCCTTCCATATCATAAGGTAGGTGTCAGTGTTACTTTTCTCCGACACCTTCTGTTCAGGTTGGAGCACTATATATATTATAGGCCTTGCCTCTTGTTCGCTACTGAACTGCACATATATACAGACATAAATTATCAATGTACATTCAATTTTCATTAAAAAGAGATCAAATATTTCAGCCTACCACAATTCATGGAAATAAACACAGATACGTTGACTAGCAATGAATTCTGGCACAAATACTGGCACAAATTCCCATCTGCTTATGTTCCAGGCTTTTATTTAGCAAAAATACGAGCTGGCTTCAACGCACTGTTGCTTTAACAAGCTTATTTGAACTAGTGGTCTCGAACTAACGCTATCAATTAACTATATTAACCGACCTAACCAATCAGGCCATCTCTACCCAATCGTTTGAAAAAAAGTACTCTTACTTCCGTCTCCCTTGACAACAAAAGATAGCATTTATAGTCCGACTAATCGTGTTTAGCCTTACATATCATTCCATCCAATCAATTCAAATGTAACTTGTGGCCTATTTCCGTACAATGGTGGTTTAAAATTCTTTCACTGAGCGATTCTGATGTTTTTGGGGCTGTCTGACACCCTCACTATTTTCTTTTGCCTATAATTTATTAATTCCTGGACTATTTGCGTAACACTTAACATATTCTTTGTTAGCAAGTCTTAAGGAATCCAAATATATATAAGTTTAATGGAGCTAAGTGGCTACGTTCAAAATATGTATTTTCTAGGATAGTCGTGTAGTTGTTTTTTTATTTTTTATGTTAGAACCGCCACCTGTCCTGCTGTACTGTCAGACTAATGTCAGGATTTCGGACATAAAACAGTAGAATGTCAGGTTTCCCCAATAAGCGTTTTTCAGGTTTTAAAACCTAACTCTGGGAAGGGTAGTGTTTTTATCACTGTCCGTCTGAAATAAAGTTAGTGCATGTGGCCTTACACGCGTGTTAGGGGTGGCATTAATATAGCGAGACGCGTGTTTAGTGTTGCTTGTGTTGCTGCCTTCAGCCCTCCCTTCTTTCTATCTGAGTCCATCTGTTCGTTCGTTTTGGTAACGTAGTATAATTAATGTTAGGATTAATTTAGGTCATTACGCAGTGTGCCTCTCAATGTTTTTCTTAGAAATGCAATACCCGTTTTAATGTGTTGTGGAAACGCTTGTATTTATGCAGTGGCTTATATTTAACGTGGAAACGTTACAATTTTCAGACGAAGCATAAAACAAAGGGGATTTCGAGTACTGTCATTGTGACAGCACTGTTCTTTACCATTCTTCTTCCTTTTATAGAATTTATTTGTTAGGCTTTACATTTACTTTTAATTTATATATGTGGATTAGAATTTCTCACGACAAATCCTCCCCTCTTAAAACAGACGTTATATGTCAGTCTATAATTCTATATACACATAGAGAAATTTATTATTATTTCTGGGGCTTACGGTGATTCTCATCACACGGATGGCGGCTTAAAAAATCCGCTCCCTGATTTGTTTTTCCACTTATATACTCTATGCAAAACTCATAGGGCTGGATCAATAAAGACCAACGGAGTAAACGAGAGTTCTCATGCCTAGCCTGTGCCAGAAACGACAAAGGTTTGTGATCCGTTTGCAACTTAAATGCCTTCCCATACAGATAAATATTGAATTTCTTTATCGCCCATATTACTGCAAGACATTCTTTTTCGCTAGTTGAGTAGTTGGTTTCAGCTTTATTCAACTTTCTGCTAGCATATGCCACTGGGCTTAGTTCCCCATCCAATGCATCTGATTTCTGTAGCAGAGTTGCACCTAACCCAATATTACTGGCATCAGTCCTTACTACAAATTCCTGACTTAAGTCAGGTAGTTTCAAAATAGGTTTACTTGTGAGCTTTTCCTTCAATTCTTGGTAAGCCATTTCACATTGTGGTGTCCATGTAATTCGATCTGGGTGTCCTTTACGTGTCAACTCCGTTAACGGTGCACATATGGAATTAAAGTTTTTGATATACTTTTGGTAGAAACCACATAATGAGACAAAGGATCTCACGTCTTTCTTGGTTTGTGGCCTCGGGGCTTTCTTTAGTTTCTCTAAATTTTTTGGGTCAGGGGTCATGTTTCCCTGATAAACTGTGTGTCCCAAAAATTCCAATTCTTTACATCCAACGCAACATTTGGTTGGTCGGGCTGTTAAATTCGCTTCCCTAAGTCGATTAAACAGCATGTTCAGAGAGTCAATGTGTTCCTCAAATGTTTCTGTTGCTATAAGGATATCATCCATGAAATTTGTAATGCATGGGTTATTCAGAGGGTCCAATAATTTTCTCATCATTCTAGAGAATACACTAGGTGCATTCTTCAATCCAAAGGGCAATCTGTTAAACTCATAGTGTCCTTCTGAGGTACTAAAAGCTAGATATGGTCTAACCTCAGGCTTTACTGGAATTTGATAGTATCCTTTACTCAAATCCACTTTTGAGAAATACTTAGCTTTATTTAGTCTGGCAAACAACTGATTTGTATCCGGCAATGGATCCACCTGTCCTTCTGTAATAGCATTCAGTCTCCTGTAATCTATACAGAGTCTATGTTCTCCAGAGGGTTTCCTCAAAAGTACAACACTGGAACTATACGAGGATTCACTGTGTGAAATAATTCATTCCTTCAACAAATAGTCTATCTCTTCCTTCAAAGCTTTCTCCTTAGCAAAAGGAATCGAATAAGGCTTCATACAGACAGGTGTGGGGTCTATCAGTTTCATATCATATTCCAATAAGTTTGTATGCCCCGGTCGGTCTGTTAACACCTCTGTATGATTATCTAGAACCTGTTGCACTCTCTCTTTCTGATTTTCCGTTAAATGTGTACTGATTTTCACCTGTGCCGCTGTCTCACAGGGGTGTAATGGATATTCAAATGATGAAAGTGGTTCCTTCTTCATCTCCATTGCAATGGACAAGGTTAGCAAGTGTGTCTCTTCCTGATGTTCTCTTTCCAAATATTTCTTCAGGAGATTCACATGATAGATTTTTTCTTTCCCCTTCTTATCTATCTTATAATTGGTTCTAGACACCTTCTCTAGAACTGTATATGGACCTTGCCATCAAATTTGTAACTTATTCTGATTTCCGGGCAAAAGAAGCAGTACCTTCTCTCCCACAGCCAAATCTCTGTCTTTTGCCTTCCTGTTATAATAAGCAGCATGTTTCTTCCTGGCTTGTTTCAAATTTTCATTGGCAAGTTTCCAGCCAGTTTTTAAACGAGTGGTCAGCTCATTCACATATTGGTATGAGGATGTAATATTTTCCTCTGCCTTTTCACCCGTCCACGTTCTTAACAGCGTTACATGTGGAGCTTTATTTTTGTGGACCTATTTGTCCATGCACCGGTATGGTCTCTTCCACTTGAAGCTCTATAGTGATGATTTTTCTTCCCAGAATTATCATGCACAAAACGACCGCTACCAATTTTCCTCTTGGGGCTTTCTCCCCACTTAAAATTCTTGATGAGAGATGTCCTCTCTACATCCTCTTCCTCCAGTTTGTTTAAGTCCGATTGAGGGATTTTCGGCTTATCCTGGGGTAAGACATCTTTTTGCACTCTCCGCATAGTGGCCATTGTAAAACAGTTAAGTGAAGCTTGTCCGTGAAAAGGGGCTTCCCATTCCATTTGGTCCACCTTATCAAATTTATATCTCTTTGTATTTTCAGGCCTACTTTTGCCCCTTGGCGTGTCCAGGTCCTGATCAATGTTCCCACTTGTGGGTGTTCCCTCATGTGCTATGCTACACCTTTCTACAAAATTCTCAATGTCCCATCTTGCCTTGGGCCAATAATAATTGTGAGCCACCTTTTGGATGATGGTACCTATTTTCTCATGGTCCCCATCTGGTTTCACATGTAGGCTCCTTATTAAGTCTGCCCTATATCTTTTAGGAAGTACCAGCTGTCCCTGACCTTTGGATCTAGCTCCAGTCTTCCTATACATCAACTTGTTTTTCATGTAAAAATCTCCCTTGCCTAGAGTTGTATGATAAGTTGACAATTTCCTGAAACAAGGCTTGAGGGTCTTATCCCCAGCCTGTGCCTTCCTCATCTCTTCTGGAGTGGTATTCAACATAATATCCTCCTCCTGTCTTGAGGTCGACCTGACCTGAAGGGTGGCCATACACAGGTTTCCTTCTGCAACGGTCAGTGTCATGATTGTCCATCTGACAATTCTTACACCACCTTTTTCCTTGGTTGAAAGATTTTCTTTCATCATATTTCCTTTCATCGAATTGTGGGTTTTTATTTTTATTTTCATACCGTGGCCTATCAAATTGGTGCTTACCTTTGTTTTGATCCCTATGATCAAATTTATTAAAGTTCTGTGGTGCCCTAAAATTATCCACCTGTTTCTTTTTATTACCTGATACTTCTGCTTGGGCCGCTTGATACCTTTCTGCAACATTTAGCAACTCACCCAGTCTCTCTGCACCTTGTTCCATGAGAAACTTTCTCAGGTCTGGAGCCATGGACTCTCTTAATTGTTCTATAAGGATCATTTCCTTAAGATCTTGGGTTTTCCCCAGAGAAGTCCATTTCTCCAAGTATGTCTCTATCCGTGCAGAGAACTGGTGATAGGTTTCACCTGACAGTAGTTTAGCATTCCTAAATTTTTTTTCTGTAAAATTCTGCGTTCTTCTCATATCTTAACAAAAGAGCCTGCTTTAGCATGTCATAATTTTCCTGATCATCTCTGTGCATTTTGGCAAAAACTTCATAAGCTGCCCCACGAAGTCCTTGAGATAACTTTAAGCTCCACCTTTCTCTCTCTAACCCATATGTGGTAGCTAATAATTCGTATCTATTTATATAGCTCTCAATATCATCGTCTTTCTCAACAAAATGATCTAAATGAAAGTTCATAGCTGAGGTTGAGGCTCCCTGAGTAACCGTAGCATCAGAGGCAAAGGGACTGGCACCATTTTCAGGAGCATGGCCTTGAAACTCCAACTCCCTTAGTCGTAACTCATGTTCCCTTTGTAATCTTTTATCTTCTGCTTCCCTTTCTGCAGCTAATCTCTTCTCTTCCCTTTCTGCAGCTAATTTCTTCTCTTCTCTTTCTGCAGCCAATCGCTTGTCTTCTCTTTCTGCCTCCAATGCTTTAGCCTCTTTGTCAGCCTCAATCTGCAACCTCTTAGCCTCAGCCTCAATCTGCAACCTCTTAATTTCTTTTTCAGCCTCTAACCTTCTTTCGGCCTCAAACCTTCTTTCTTCGCGTTCAATAAATTTGTCACATTCAGTAGTGACATAGGTAATCATAACTTGCCCATCTAATCCCAACTCTTTTGCAGTCTGTACAGCCGCAGATCGAAATTTGGCCAGGTCCGCCATTTTATATCAGGTAATTAAATAAAATATCTAACTAAACAATATAATCTGTAATTATATATCCAATAGACAAAACAGGCACCAAGAGCTCAACCTTATTTAATTCCACCCAAGGATACCTTTTAACTTTTTATATTCCCTGAAGTGAATTACCCCCAATATTTATACTAGTAAGAGATTCAAAATCCCGGACCGGACCCCAATATATGTGGTAAAGTGGGATGATATAAATATTTATAGGGACTTAGTGTACTGACTGAGATCAGCTGTGAAGGTATCTGTATCTAATATGTGTAGTGTTTTACAGATAACCTTACTTACTGCCACATATTTATATCTCAGTCAGAATTATTCTGGAATATTGTGTTGGCAACGTTATATGTCTAGGGTTATGCAAATGATGAAGTGTAAGTCACCACAACAACAACAGATAAACAATTTAATTATTCCACCACACTTGACAATATTGTGACACTCACAAACAGTCAACACTCTAGAAGACTATCTTAAAAGATTCAATGATAAATTTCAGATATGTACATATGTATTGATTTTCTCTACAATAGTGATCCTGATTCAACTACACAGTGAACCAGGCAATATAATAACATGTAATTTCAAATATTATGTACACAGATATAAATGTGGTCTTTGCATTGACATACCATATTAGTATTCTATGTGTGTGAGTTGTGATGTGGTAATAGGAGGTAATACTGGTTTTGTTCGTCAAGATAGATTCTTATTAGACATCATGACTGCATGTGCTTGTGTATGTTGGAACTAGTATTGGAGATGGTCTCAGTTCCGAACATTAAAACAATTAATTGCCCCTCTTTAATTAAGTTAGTGTCATTTACGAGGGGTACATAGTGTTGAGCTCTTTTGGCCACAGTGGGCTTAACTTTCGTGATGGCGGCAGGCAAGGACTCCTCTGCTCGACTATTCGCTGTTTCTGAAGACACCTCACTGGTTACTATAGGGACCCAAGAGTATGCTGTCAGCCTCTGGATTCAGCAAACGCTCAGACCAGGTGCGGCTTCAATACTAGGACCACAGTCCCTGAAACAAGAAGGATGTACCTCCTACTTCAGAACTAATTTATACTATCTGGCTAGACTGAGCACAATACATCACAAACACAGAGTTCAGAGCTTTATTTTTACTGCTATCTTCTTCTGAAGCAGTTTACTCCAGTATTAACCTCCTTAATGGTTACTACGCCTCTGCACTTTCAGCTATAAGTCCTTCCATATCATAAGGTAGGTGTCAGTGTACTATCTGGTAATTCCATGTAGTGTTACTTTTCTCCGACACCTTCTGTTCAGGTTGGAGCACTATATATATTATAGGCCTTGCCTCTTGTTCGCTACTGAACTGCACATATATACAGACATAAATTATCAATGTACATTCAATTTTCATTAAAAAGAGATCAAATATTTCAGCCTACCACAATTCATGGAAATAAACACAGATACGTTGACTAGCAATGAATTCTGGCACAAATACTGGCACAAATTCCCATCTGCTTATGTTCCAGGCTTTTATTTAGCAAAAATACGAGCTGGCTTCAACGCACTGTTGCTTTATCAAGCTTATTTGAACTAGTGGTCTCGAACTAACGCTATCAATTAACTATATTAACCGACCTAACCAATCAGGCCATCTCTACCCAATCGTTTGAAAAAAAGTACTCTTACTTCCGTCTCCCTTGACAACAAAAGATAGCATTTATAGTCCGACTAATCGTGTTTAGCCTTACATATCATTCCATCCAATCAATTCAAATGTAACTTGTGGCCTATTTCCGTACAGTGGTGGTTTAAAATTCTTTCACTGAGCGATTCTGATGTTTTTGGGGCTGTCTGACACCCTCACTATTTTCTTTTGCCTATAATTTATTAATTCCTGGACTATTTGCGTAACACTTAACATATTCTTTGTTAGCAAGTCTTAAGGAATCCAAATATATATAAGTTTAATGGAGCTAAGTGGCTACGTTCAAAATATGTATTTTCTAGGATAGTCGTGTAGTTTTTTATTTTTTATGTTAGAACCGCCACCTGTCCTGCTGTACTGTCAGACTAATGTCAGGATTTCGGACATAAAACAGTAGAATGTCAGGTTTCCCCAATAAGCGTTTTTCAGGTTTTAAAACCTAACTCTGGGAAGGGTAGTGTTTTTATCACTGTCCGTCTGAAATAAAGTTAGTGCATGTGGCCTTACACGCGTGTTAGGGGTGGCATTAATATAGCGAGACGCGTGTTTAGTGTTGCTTGTGTTGCTGCCTTCAGCCCTCCCTTCTTTCTATCTGAGTCCATCTGTTCGTTCGTTTTGGTAACGTAGTATAATTAATGTTAGGATTAATTTAGGTCATTACGCAGTGTGCTTCTCAATGTTTTTCTTAGAAATGCAATACCCGTTTTAATGTGTTGTGGAAACGCTTGTATTTATGCAGTGGCTTATATTTAACGTGGAAACGTTACAATTTTCAGACGAAGCATAAAACAAAGGGGATTTCGAGTACTGTCATTGTGACAGCACTGTTCTTTACCATTCTTCTTCCTTTTATAGAATTTATTTGTTAGGCTTTACATTTACTTTTAATTTATATATGTGGATTAGAATTTCTCACGACAATAAGTACATACATACCACATAATTTTTATTCTCGATAAAATACATTGACATGTAGAGTGATATGATGTAATAAAATACAACATACTGTAGCATATAGGAAATTCGTTAGAATTCAATACAGCGTTGAAGATGTCTTAAGTAGATCAATATGTGTGTTTTTTTACATCGAATGTTGTCTTTAACCACACAAGGAGAATCTTTTTTGTCCGTAAAATACCTTGACATGTAGTTATATGAAATAATAAATGACAACATGCCACAAGGTAGTATTGTAAAAAATATACATAATTGTGTGGAATACGTTTCAAGTAGTTCGATATGGGTATTTTGTGTATGTAATATTTTCATATGCTGCACATGTATAGAAATCTTTGTTCGCCATAAAATACATTGACATATAGTGGTGTATACACTAAATACAGCATTGAGTACAACAGGGTTATGGTAAATTTAACAGAGCATATATAAGGTCATCACAACGGGCTGATCACCCGTTTGCCAGTCACTTTGATTACGGAAACAACAACAAACGGATTGATTTGTCATTGCCCTAAAGACGCCATTAGGCGTGATGGGAACAACGGCTGAGAAAATCTATTCGTTGTTGCCCTTAAGACGCCACTAGGCGTAATGGCCATTGACTGCTTTGACGGTCGTTGGCTAAGGACGGAAGAAGAAGAAGAAAAAAAAAAGATATAAGGTCAGAATCAATAACAGTGCGAAAAACATCTCAAGCAATTTAAAATATATGTGGTTTTACACCAAAGCTTCCATATGATCCCCATAATTGCACCAATTCTGACATATTCACATAAAACGATCGCGTCATATTTCCGCAGCCCCAAAGACACTAATCACCTCACACACTTTGTATGTTCATGTCACAATACATACATACATACTTACATTAAATACATAAATCTTGCAGGCGTGATTTCCGTCTGCTAGTAAAAGACACGCACGGAAAGAAGGGTGCGTATCCTCACCCAGTGCTTTGGTTCAAGGATACAGCCAAGAAAATAAATGATTTACAGTATGAAGCTGAGCTGTCTAGACCAGAAAGTGGGTGGGCTGCATTCTTTATACGTGTGAGTACATCGTATGTAATATTACAGTAAGACTGTTAACATATAACATTTACAATGACTTAGTTTAATTTAAGTATACGATTTACCGGTGCTACGGAGCTCATGCACTCTGCTGAGATCCTCCTTGTGTGATCTAAGAGAGGAGATCGAAGAACTGGTGGAGTTGTCCGTGTGCAATGAAGAGTGTCCTTAAAACCAAACTAAGTATACGATATTATAAATACTACTTCTGAGACAACGGAAGTATAGGACTACTCCAACTTCACGCATGTCGCACCAGGCGACTGACATCATGTTGTGTATGAGGCTGGCAACCTCACCATATAAAATAAATTAACACAGAAACTACATCTGCAAGAACATGTTACTGCTTGCTGCAGACTTCCTGCAATAGGACCAGTACCAGTAGTAGGCCTGTGCTCTGTAAGCGGTAGAAAGGACAATAATAATATAATGAATATTGGGACAGTTCTACTTTAGTGTTATCTGATATTTATACTGTTGTACGATAACCAAGTCATTGTAGACGTTCAAAAATGGGTTCTTGCGTAGAATAGACAATATCAGACGTGTTGAGCTGAAGGAAAGAATCAAACAAGTACCACTGGAATGAGAGGTGTGAAAAGGACCTATCGTTTGATATAAATTTCTTTGAGGAAACCCGTTGATAACATTACAAGGCAGTCCGTATTCTGAAATCTCCAGAGTAAGAGATATTTGAGATACGTAAAGGGAATAGAAGACAAACATGACAGAAATGAAGAAGACATGGAACAAATTTGAAAGGATGCACAGGACAAGAAGACTGATGGAACTTTTGATGGCCTATGCTTCAGAGGGAGCTAAAGGGTAATGTTGGTGGGGGTGATGATGATGACTGTCCTTGAGATTCCATTTCTCTTCATTTTGTGGAACATACGTTTTGTCTTTGATCAAAGAGAGATAACTGTGAGATAGCGTTCAAAGATAATTTTGGGACGAGTTGTCTTGTCATATTTGCTCTGGATGAGCAGGATCTTAACGGCGATATTGCATTAATGTAGTTAATTAATGTAACATTAAAGTAGTTAATTAATGTAATATTAAAGTAGTTAATTAATGTAATATTAAAGTAGTTAATTAATGTAACATGAAAGTAGTTCATTAATGTTCGGTAACATTAAATGTAACATTAACGTAGTTACCCTTTTAGTTCCCAGTGGTCTCTGTGGAGACGAAGAAAGAATATGCATACTGCTGCCTCATGCATGTCGTAAAAGAAGTTGTTTTATGGAGAGGGAGTCAGAAGTTGTTGGATTATGAGGGAGTAAGAAGTAGTTAGATGGTGAGGGAGTCAGAAGTTGTTGGATGGTGAGGGAGTCAGAAGTATTTGGATGGTGAGGGAGTCAGAAGTAGTTAGATGGTGAGGGAGTCAGAAGTTGTTGGATGGTGAGGGAGTCAGAAGTAGTTGGATGGTGAGAGAGTCAGAAGTTGTTTGATACTGAGGGAGTCAGAAGTTGTTTGATGCTGAGGGAGTCAGAAGTTGTTGATAGTGAGGAAGTCAGAAGTTGTTTGATGGTGAGGGAGCCAGAAGATGTTTAAGAGCATTAAACAAGTTTGGAATTAAATTATAACAATTAATGACTTTTGTGACAGACGGGAAAATATTGGAGTATATGAACAGTCACATGGTAGGAAGGTGAGGTTCGGCCTACGAGCAGTTGGCTTGAGTTGTTTCCCTGATAACCCTCTACAAAACGATTGGCTAAGCGGTTAGTTCCGGGATCGAAGCCAGGTAGCCTTACGCTGCTGTTTACCCAGCTGTAAATAGGCACCAGACTCTGCTCGTGAGTTAGAAATTGCAAAGGCAGCGAGGAAAGCAAATTGTTACCCCACCTCATTAAAAAAAGCTGGACTTAGTATTGTGAAATGTGTACAACTTGACTTCCCTACGGGACTTTCTCCTATGTCACTATCTTGACCGTACTTTTGAGAGATAACGACACAGGGGAAATTAAATTAATATCAAAAATATATTTTACATCATACCAACTGGAGGTCGAAGAGGCTTAGAGGTATGGCGTCCGCCTCAAGCTCTACAGGTACCAGGTTCGTAAAGAGGAGGCTGTAAGGCCGCTGCCCTGGCAAAATTTGAAAATTAGGAAACCTGCCCACCACAAAAATATTTATAGAATGTGAAATTCCTGTATACACACACTGGGATTCTCGCCGGTGCTACAGAGTTCGTGCACTATACTGAGATCCTCAGGAGATCGGAGCACTGATGGCGTTGTCCGGGTGCAATGACGTTAGTCCTTAAAACCAAAGCAAACTAAAACACTACAAGTGGGCGCATTGTTAAACACGCTACAAGTGGGCGCATTGTTAAACACGCTACAAGTGGGCGCATTGTTAAACACGCTACAAGTGGGCGCATTGTTAAACACGCTACAAGTGGGCGCATTGTTAAACACGCGAGGGCATAATTAATTTGTGTTTTTAGAGCATCTGAACTTAGGTTATTTGTAATAGAGCTGGACTGAATAATATTAAAATTGTAATAAATTGGAAATGTGACGAATAATTTGTTTTTTTCAATGGATGTCGGAATGTCATTAAGGTGCAAAGACTCGTTTCTTAAAACTGGAGTTTTCCCTCGTTTTGGAGAGGGGCTTGCTGCTCAAGCTAGGGACAGTGTCCATCGGTTATATTGTTATTATTACTTGTGCCTGAGAGCTTTTTAATTATAACAACAATTTACGTTATTGGAGCTGGAATAACCACAGCTGTGGCGCCAGACTTCCCCTATAGAAATATCCTCGTTTAGCGGGTTTAAGTGTACTCATTCCATTTACGCGTATATTAAGGCGCATGCATAAATATAAAAAACCTTGTCGGCATAGGGTCACATCAAGTCCAGTTTTATGACGATAATAATTTACATGTAAGAAACGTTTGTAAATGTTAGTGCGTGTGTCTGTGTGTTCATTATTTATATGCGCAAATAACCCGCCAAACTATGGCTGGTAATAACTATGTTGCGCTCTTTCTGCTGTATGTCCTGATGACGTCATTTACTTCTCCTGTGGTCATTTCAATTTGCCTTCAAAAGTAAATCAGTGGGCACGCAAAGGGTGGCACAAAAGCACAGAAGTTTCATCTATGATGAGTAATGAGGCTTCTTTGGCTGATTATAAGTACAAGATGGAGATACATATTCATACACCCCTCAATACGCGATAAACTCTTCTTCATATAAATTGGAACAAAATTACAGAAATTGTGTTAAAAAAAAAAAAAAAAACAATCTTCAATATTCCTAAAATACCCACCAGCAAAAGATGGGGACAAATGCGCGTTATTACAGTTGGCGGGAAATTAGGTTTCCACACTGCAACTCACGGCTTTTCCAGTAATTTCTCGAAAATGCGCAATGAAAAGATTGCAAGTTGGTGTAAATTTGTTACGTTTCACTTGTGTTACGAACGTAACACTAAAACAGTTAGAAGAGTTAATATTTGCCTATTCCTGTGATATTTAATCGCATGTTTGTGTTTGAACAAAAATTACTGTCATATAAGTTAATTATGTTTGTGCACAGATGACATTTGACAGTGTGAAAAACTCGACCCTGGACATCACAACCGAGGTCTGCATTGTGCCTGATACTTTCCCTTTTCCCGACTGCTCAGGAGAATCTTGTTACGGGATTTTGGTCTGAAGAACTGATCATACAAACATGCGTTGCCTTGTATTTAAATTACTAGCTGACTCAGCGTCAGACAAAAACTGGCTGTTCTATAGTCTATGACACGTGACATTATTATAATTATTCTGACTGATCTACACAACATCCCCCACAGCCATCATTCCACCAAACTGCAGCTTAAACAAACCAATATTGCGACTTGTGTTCAGAAGACTTCTTCTTCTACAAGTACCATGGCTGATGGCGTAGATGATCATGTTTCTCCACAACTTCCTGTCTGCATTACTGTTTATCAATTCTAAAGACAGAAAAAGTTAGTTGCTTATCCTTTACAGGACGTGGCAATCAACTCCAGCTTTTATTGGCTGTTTTGTGATTTTAAAGACAGAAAAGATAGCGAAAATAGAGAAGATAGTAAAGATAAGGAAGATGGAGAAGATAAGGAAGGTAGCGAAGATGGAAAGGATAGAGAAACTAGAGAAGACGGAAAAGATGTGGACAATAGATAAGATGGAGAAGATAAAGAAGATAGAGAAGATGTGAACGATTTGAAAAATAGAGAAGATAGAAAAGATAGGGAAGATAGAGAAGATGGAAAAGATAGGGAAGACAGAGAAAATGGAAAAGATAGGGAAGATAGAGAGGATGGAAAAGACAGGGAAGATGAGAAGATGGAAAAGATTTAAAAAAAAAGAGAGAGAAAAATGACCAGAAAAATAATGAGGATGGAGAGGAATTGAAAAGGTTGAACAAGATGGACAGAAAACTTTCAGTGTGATATATTTTGCTTTTATTTCTTTTAACATGTCTATTGGATATCAGATCTATATTTATTTATTTGATTTACATTTTGTGTTGTTTTATTATTTGTCCATTATGTCTTTTATATTTTTAATATACATGCCTGATGATGATCTCACACACTTCTTGGACGGGAAGAGAGATGCAATCAAGTTTCCACCTGCCAGTGCAAAAGGGCTTTGGGAACAGCTGGACGAAGCCTTGGCAAAAGAGTTGGATAACAACCTGAAGCAGATAAGTTTGGAGAAGAAGCTGGAAATCTTCGGCGACATAATATATCTGCACTGTCGCAAAGTGTTCGGAGTGAGGGAGGCAAGGGAAAGTAACCCACCACGGAAAAGTAGAAGACAAATTAAAATAGAAGAAATCAGGAAACAGAAGAAGCATGCCCGAAAACTTTTCAAGAACGCAGTTGCCACAGAGAAGGAAGGGTTACGACAGGTTTGGGAGCACCTGAAAGGCCAACATAATGCCCTTTGTAGAGCAGAAAGGTTGTGCAGGAAGAGAAGGAAGACTCGAAGGGATAGGGAAAGATTCTTCAGGGAGCCTTTCAAGTTTGCCAAAGAACTGTTTGAGCAGCCACGGTCGGGTACGCTAAACATCAAGAAAGAAGACCTGGAAGAACACCTTAGAATGACATATTCAGATGGTCGCAGAGATGAGCCGCTCAGCAGCATGGCAGGCCTTAAATGGCCAAGTAAGCCAGGAGCTGAATTTAACACCAAGCCCCCAACGGTGCAAGAGGTAGAAAGCATTGTCCAGAAAGCTCGGTGCAAGTCAGCTCCAGGTCCTAATGGTGTTCCATATGTGGTGTATAAGAGATGCCCTGAAGTGCTCAAACGACTGCTCCGTTTACTAAAGAATGCGTGGAAAGCCCAGCTTGTAAGCAAGGAATGGAGAAAGGCGAATGGAGTCTACATCCCGAAGGAGCAAAATTCCACAGACATCAGTCAGTTCAGGCCAATCTCACTACTCAATGTGGAAGGGAAGATATTCTTCTCAGTGATGGCGACAAGACTCACTACATACCTCCTGGCAAATGGGTACATTGACACTACCATTCAGAAAGGAGGTATCCCAGGTACACCAGGATGTCTAGAGCATGCCACAATGATCTGGGAAGCAATCCAAAAGGCAAAGTCTGACAGAACAGACCTCCATGTAATCTGGTTGGATCTGGCGAATGCTTATGGATCCGTTCCACACCAGATGTTGTGGCAGGCCCTGGAAATGTATCATGTTCCACAAGAGATTGCAGCAATGCTGAAGCTGTATTTCGCAGGGTTTGCTGTCAGATTTTCAACCAGAGAGTACACAACGAAGTGGATTGGCCTTGAAGTTGGAATTGCAATGGGGTGTACCATCTCTCCGATACTATTCGTGATGGCTATGCAGGTAATCCTCAATGCGGCTGAAGGAATGGCTATAGGTCCAAAGCTCGGGGGAATGTGTCACATGCCACCGCTCAAAGCATTCATGGATGACACAACAATTCTGACATCAGATGAACATCAGGCCCGGAGGATGTTAAAACGCCTGGATGAACTAGTCAGCTGGTGCAGAATGAGCTTCAAACCCAAGAAGTCGAGAAGCCTATCAGTCAGGAAAGGGAAGATAGCAGAAGACATATTCGTGGTTTCCAACCAAAGAATCCCTACTGTTATTGAGGAACCTGTTAAAAGTCTTGGCAGGGTGTACGATGCCTCATTAAAAGACTCGAAGGCAGTGCAACAGACAATAGAAATGGCAGACAGAGGGCTACAGATCATAGACCAAAGCAGACTCTTGGGAAAGTTCAAACTGTGGTGCCTCCAGTTCATGTTGATACCGAAGTTGCTGTGGCCACTGCTTATATATGAAATAAGCACAAGTACAGTCGAAGCTATAGAGCAGAAGGTCAACAAGTTCATGAGAAAGTGGCTAGGGGTACCACCAGGTCTGTCAGATGTAGCACTGTACTGCAAAAAGTCAAAACTTCTGCTTCCTTTCAAGTCAGTTGTTGAAGAGTACAAAGTTGGAAAGGCAAGGCTTGCAATGATGCTACGCGAGTCAGCTGATGACGTGGTTAAGTCCATTCAGCCCACACTGAAAACAGGAAGGAAGTGGAGAGTGGAAGAAGCTGTTGATGCTGCCCAAGAGTCACTCAAACTGAGGGAGGTAATCGGATACACACAGACGAATAGACGGGGATTTGGTCATGGAGACATCCGCTGGTGGTCCAAGGCATCAAGCAGGGAGCGCAGAGACATGGTTGTTCATGAGATACGAGAGGCTGAGAATGATAAGAGGTTGCAAAAAGCAGTGCAGCAGGTCCAACAAGGCCAATGGACTACATGGGAAGGAGCCCTGCAGAGGTCCTTGACATGGAATGATATATGGCATATGGCACCTCTTAGGCTCAGCTTCGTTGTTAGATCAATGTATGACCTGCTGCCGTCGGCCACCAACCTTGTGAAATGGGGAAAGTCGGATGATGAGCAGTGCCCCCTGTGCCAGGGGAGGCAGACACTCGAACACGTGCTCTCAGCGTGTAAGGTGTCATTAGGGCAAGGGCGATACACCTGGCGCCATAACAAAGTGCTAAATGAGCTTGCTGCGACAATAGATCTAGCAAGGATGAAGGCGAACAGCAAACCCAGGCCGAGCACCGCAAATACATACTTTCTGAGGGCAGGAAAGTCAGCACACCCCAAACCGAGTAAACCAGGTAGCAGTTTACCATCTCTTCTTGATTGTGCAAATGACTGGGAGATGGCGGTAGACCTACCTGGACGAGGGGCATATCCAGAGAGTATCAGAAAATCGCGGAGACGGCCGGATATAGTGCTTCATTCTTCTTCAACGCTTCAGGTCATACTGATTGAACTGACCGTGCCATTTGAATCCAGATTAGACGAGCAACATTCGTTCAAAGCGGCCAAATATAGTGATCTGGCCGCGGATCTGAGACACGAGGGGTTCACTACAAGGGTCATGGCTGTTGAAGTGGGCGCAAGAGGGCTTGTGGCTGCATCAATGGATGATCTATTGAAACTGTTGGGGCTGAAGGGACAGGCGAGAACAAGGGCACTGAAGAGGCTTAGTGAAACTGCCGAAAAGGCATCAGGCTGGCTGTGGAACAACCGCAATGGGCAATGGAAATCGTGACAATAAACGCTGCGGTACAGAAAACACCAGGAATTTTTCTAAGTCCACAAAACGCTGAGTTTTGTGGTGTACTAGTGAGCGGGCTGTGACTGAGGGGCAACAGGCGATGTATATTATAGGAGGTGTCAGAGTCAGAATTTCAGTGGCTAGGCTCGGCGGCTTCGCGATGGTGTCTCAGTGTGTGCGACGAAACGAACGGAATAATTTGTCTTCTCTTTGTTACTTTCACAATTGCCTCCACGGCTGGCGGAGTTGTGGATTAAAGTTGCTACCATAAGTGAAATGGGTTCATTTTCGATACAAGACAACAGGAGGCTGAGACGCTTGGGAGTCATGACCCAAGTGGGCCCGCCCCCCTTAGAGTGTAAAGGAGTATACTGGGCCGAAACACTTGTCCGATGGGGGGACTTCTTCTGATGATCAGATTGCCTCCTGTTGTATCGCTCTGTAAAGAGTTTCCTATCATCATCATATAGTGATATGTTGTTGAGCGCAATACCGTCTTTTGATGCCAGAACAGGATTGCGAACACATTTTAAGCCAAAAACAGTGTTTTCTTTCCTGCCTATAGAATAATCAACGTTTTGTATGATCACGTGACACACATCTCAGAGATAATTTTCTGTTCTGTACATTTGATCTGATATATATATATATATATATATATATATATATATATATATATATATATATATATATATATATATATATATATATATATATATATATATATATATATATATATATATATATATATATATATATATAGTGTAATATATGCGCTAATATGTACATTAAAAAAGGCAACATAAAAGAAGATTTTGATGTTATTGTTATTATTATAAAAGTATCGGTATTGATTTCAAAAGCAGCTTTGCTGGTCTGACAGACTCGTGTATTGAACAGTCAGAAATAACAGACTCATATATACATAATGTTTCTTAGCATAGTTTCTTTCCCGCCATCCCTTTTTACAAGTGAAGCTTTTGGGTTTTGATTTACCATCGGAAATGTTCTGTGTTTCAGGGTGAAAATACGGTTAATTCATTAAAGAAACCTGCATTTAGCGGAATAATCCCTGGACAGCCTTGTTGAGGTAATGTGGCATACACCACGAGTTTCGGTTGCAAAAGTGAGTGTGTAGTGTAGAAGGATGAGTTTTCCCTAAAAAATATTTCACCTAAATAAAACAGTCGCCGAAGTCCTATGGACGGTCCAATGTAATGTACAATCTTATGAGAAACTGACAGATATATCACATACACACACGCACGCACGCGTATATATATATATATATATATATATATATATATATATATATATATATATATATATATATATATATATATATATATATATATATATATATATATACACACACACATATATGACACAGATCTATGCAAGTTTCACGATAGCCATCGCACTCATCTTCAGGTCCTCATACACTGCTGGACACACGAATATCTCATCAGCAAAATCACATCTCTGAAAACACATCCGAATACAAGGACATACATTATTACACGGACTTCCCCTAGCAACCAAGTAGAAGTCATTATCATCATCTCGTACACGTCATCTAACAATGGTGCAATGTTAGTTCAGTAAAAGCTTTCTGAGGCATACAAACATCACGGAAAAGAGTCGTCGGAGTTATTGGACCCGAGAGCATCTTCCAACAAGTTTGTTATTGCTTAGGTTACGGTTAAAAGCTACACAAGCACTTAACGGCCCAGACAATATAAACAAGCGATGACTCAACCTTTGCCCTGTGTCGATGACTCAACCTTTGACCTGTGTCGATGACTCAACCTTTGACCTGTGGCGTTCCCAGGGGTCTCTGAAGAGACAAAGAAAGAAAATGGCTACTGCACCCTCAAGCAAATCGTACAAGGCGACTAATATCAGATTGTGCATGAGGCTGCCAACCTCGTTATATATTACAAATTGCCACATAAACCACGGCTTCCAGGGTCAGCTGCGGAAGTGACTCTGTGCTTCTTAAAGAGCAAAAATGAACATGATGATGATAGCAGAAGTACTATAGTCCGTTCGGAAATTCGTGCCCACAGAAAGCGTCAATTTTCTCCAAAACTGTTTGTTGTATGGACATGCATTTTTGCATGCAGTCTTAGATTTTCCTTGCAGTTATTAATATATTTTTTGACCTTACAAAACTCATGTCATGTTCGAATTTTCTTCTTTACGTTATATAAAAAACTCTTACTGTTGTCTGGGTTAATTTTTTGTAGTTTTACAGGAAAGTTATAAGATCCGTTCAAAAATATTTTTTGTTTGTTTAAAAAAGTTATATAGTATAACATTTATACTCAAAAGCCTGAATCCTTCGCTCCGTATCTGCAGTGAGTGTCCAGCCCTCACACCCATACAAGAGAATAGATAATACAAGTGATTTGTATAATTTGATCTTCACAGGAAAACTGATGTTACTTTTACAGATCACATTCAGCCTTGTCATAGCAGCTGAGGCCATCTCAAGTCTTGTCTTGATTTCTTTACTTGATCTTCCATCACTACATATAGTGGACCCCAGATATTTAAAGGTGCTAACTTCTTCTAACGTTTGCCCATTTAACGTAATGTTGGTCGGAACATGTTTGTTACCACCAACAGTTTGGGGCATAAGAAGAGAACGTAATATTGTCCTGCTGCTGGGTAAATGTCTGTGGTGGTAGCAGATCACTGTGGGCGTTGGGTGTGTTTCGGGTGGTGTGTGTAATGTGAATATCCATATACGCGAATGTCATAAGTCCTCTCATACTAACACACCATAGCCACATTGGGTCAGGAAACAGTGGAACTCGTTCTGACTCGTTTATAGTTTATTAACACCACAACACAGTCACGTTGACATTGTAGAAACACAGTTCACAGCATAAACATGACGCATCAGATAAGTAAGTCCATGAAAACTTAGTTACAAGTAACACAATCCAAAGTACATAGGCTGCCGAACATAGCAGCTCACGTTTCATAAAGGTTTATGTGGCAGCCCGTGGTTGTATCAATTCTTCTGTATGGCCACCTGCCTGCCCAGGTTCTTTTACCTCTTTAGTTATCAATGATATGCTGTATAATTATATAAAAAAACACACACACACACACACACACACACACACACACACACACACACACACACACACACACACACACACACACACACACACACACACACACACACACACACACACACACACACACACACACACACACACACACACACACACACACACACACACACACACACACACACACACCACGTGATGCGATAACGCCATAGTAATTGAAATGCTGTTTATTTACATATGAGAGGATCATTGCTGTCTGCTCTGACTTCTACAATCGTGGACCTGTTGCGTGCATATTTTGACGCACATATTACAAAAATCGATATGGCTATTTAATATGGAAAAGATATAGACATTCATTCATTGGTGTATGAAAATGCTGTCTATGGTAAAGCTAGATAATTCATGATTGATTCACACTTTTGATTATAGGAGTAATCGTTCTTGATATTGATCCGGCGCATGGATATGACACCCATGTCCGTACTTATTTGTTAGGGCCAGAAAATATATTAATTTGCTTATTATGTTTATGGCCTGAATTCATATGTATTACATATTATTAGTACAAGTAGAATCAGTCCTATATTGTATATTTTTGATGGGTAGGCAGGACTATATTCTTGTTATGCCGCTCTAGCGGAAGTAAGAGTTGTCTTGACGAGTCGTGATGAGTTCCGAGGTACCGTTTACAATGGCGGTTACGCATTTTCCAGGGCTGGTATATTCTTCAGTAAAAATGATTTACGAAGTGGTTTTTCTTCTGTAGGAGATTGTGTCTCTACTAGAGCTTGTGTTAGAGACTCTCCTAATGTACGGTACCATGTATGATTCGGACTCCAGGTAATTCCAGACCCTATTTTTGATGATCTCATGTCGGTTAGACCTAGCTGGAATTTTGTGCTTCGCAACGCTAGGGTCACGTTTGTATCGACAAAGATGACGGGCTTCCATACAACAATTATGTCTACGTGAAGTAACTGGATTACTGTAGAACTGTATGGAGAAACTTTAGGAAATCATTCATATGTATTTCGAATTAACTTTGGCTTATATATATACCCTCCTGTGAGCGAGCGAGCGACAACTCAGGAAGGCGGCCATGTTATATTCCTGTCATCGTATTTTTGAATCACTGTCCAAAGAACGGGGCATGTATCTTACTATTCGGACAGTGACAAGGAGATCTCAATTTTGATAGAAACCCCTTTCATGGTTTCATAATATGATATAAACTGTGAACATAAAGCAACTTTAGTTACTTACCGATCCGCCTTCACTGACGCGCTTAGTCAGATAGGGGATGCGGCCATTATGTATCATGACATTGGAAGCTATTGATGTACTACCTATTATTTATGAATGTGTCATGACATGGGATCTACTATGTATGCCTGCAAATTGATGTGTCAACATGTACCCATGATTTACTCGTTATGTCCCAGTGTCACTTCTTTACAGACTGACACTTTACAGTGTGAGAGAACTCTACAGTGGTATAAAGAACTCTACAGTGGTTTACACAGTGGGACTTTACAGCGGTGGGCCAGATTCCTGGGTCCAGCCTACGCAGTCTTGTTGTGTTGAGAATCACATTTTACAGTTACAAGAACATTTGTTTGACCACATCAACAACAGTAGGACAGCTATACAATCAATGTCAGCTTGACCTGTTCTGACAAGTGTAGCAATATCTGGGTCAGCACTTGTTGACATTTGGCACAGTACAGTCAGGATTCTAAACTAGTGATTGTTTATCCTGCTGAAATAGAAGAGCAATGTTGAACTTAAAGTGCAAATTACATCTTTGGATCTTCTAATGTGCTCAAAAAAATTGAAAACAGTGTAATAGTTAGAAAGCAAATCTATTACTCAATAAAGTGGTAGTCTAATTTGTTAAAACTGAGCATACAGTACAATACATTACAACTGTAACACATTTCATTATATGATACACACATTGATGATTTATATGTATTTATGTTTATATATTATTTGTTTATATGTGGGATTGTTATGTGTTTGCGGGCCTGGATGGGAGGTGACTAGAACAGGAAATACCAAGTGATATTGGTCTTGTTCTGGCGTTCTTTAGGGAGCAATTTCTTAATTGAAACTTGCATGCAACATAGTTTGCAAATATTTGGTTAGCTGTGACGACTGTTTCATATTTGTATTTGTAACATTTTTCTGTTCTTTATTTTTGTTTGATTTGTTTGTATAATTGTAGGTCTCATCTTTCCTTTCATTTTAGTTCTTTACACCCTTATGTTTATACACTGTGGCGTTATTTGTCTTGTTATCTTATTGCAGTTATCATCACGGTTTCTGTGATCATTTTTTTTTTCATTTCTCCTATTTAATTTAATTTGATCTCTGCAAATGTTTTCAGATTGTCTTTTCTTGTTTGTCCTTTGTAATGTCTTTAGTTGACATATGACATAGGAGGTATAGTTGAATACACTTATATTATAGTACAGATCAGTACTTTATGATTATTATTGTTATAAAACAAAGTGTACAAGACCTTTGTAAGGCTTGTCTCCCAAAGTGATTGGTATAGGAAATATTATTTTCTACAGGTACTCAAGTGATCATTGATTACATTAAGGTATACAAGACCTTTGTAAGGCTTGTCTCCCAAAGTGATTGGTATAGGGAATATTATTTTCCACAGGTACTCAAGTGATCATTGATTACATTAAGGTATACAAGACCTTTGTAAGGCTTGTCTCCCACAGTATTTGAGACATACAGTTATTGTTTTCCACAGGTACTCAAGTTATCATTGGTTATATTATATACACAATAACCATACAAGTTTTTCACTAAGACTAAGTCTATGGTATAGACTTGTCTCCCATTAAGGTGAAATAAGGTAATTTATTTACTTTTTCAGGTTTCTGATTTAAGAAGACAGGATGTCTACATTAGATTACTTTATTGCACAAGGAAAATCCCTTGATAAGACTGGGAAAGACTTAGAACAATGGGCTGTTGCTCAATATGACAAAGCATTAGCTGCAGAGGAGAGAAAAGCTGCTGCTGAAGAGAAAAAAGCTGCTGCAGAAGAGAGAAAAACTCTGGCTGAAGAGAAAAGATTAGAAAGAGAAGCTGCTGCTGAAGAGAGAAAAGCTCTGGCTGAAGAAAAAAGATTAGAAAAAGAAGCTGATACTGCTGCTGAACTAAAGAAATTGCAGATGCAAGTGGAGGAAAGGAGATTTGATGCTGAACAGAAAAAATTAGAAGTTGCAGCTGAACAGAAAAAATTAGAAGCTGCTGCTGCAGCTGAACAGAAAAGATTAGATAGAGAAGCTGAAGAGAGAAAAGCAATAAGAGAACATGAGTTTGAATTAGAGAAATTGAAATTGACAAGTATGAGTAATATTAATCAGGCATCTGGTGGTAATGGTAAACCTTTTAATTATAAGGTCAAGGTGCCAGCGTTCAACTCTGCCAGTGATGATATAACATTCTGGCTTGATAGATTTGAACGTGCTTGTCGAGCTCATAATGTTGACAAATCACAGTATGTGCATCAGTTGTCTGAAAATTTAAAAGGGTAGTCTCTGACTAAGTTATCTTTGGTTGAAGAGGCCGACAAGGATAATTATGATGCTATTAGGGCAGCTTTGATAAAGAGATATCAGCTGTCAGAAGAAGGTTATCGTCTTTTGTTTAAAACAATGAGACCTGAGGTAGGTTTAGAATTCTCAGATTTCATTTCAAAAGCACGACTTACACTCTCACGATGGATTGAATTATCCAAAATAGAGAAAACATTTGATGGTCTTACGGATTTATTGCTAAGAGACAAGGTCATGTCTTCGGTAAATAAACCATTCCTAGAGTTCTTACATGAGCGTAAACCTAGTACAGTACATCAAAGCAAATGGAAGAATATTGTGACCAGTATGCCACCCTGACATGATTCTTAGTAACTCTAACATTAAAGAGAGTATGCCAGTTGCTTCGGCAACAGAATATAATCAGAATTACTCACACAAATTCCAAGGAGCTAAAAATAAATTTGATAAAAAGGTTAATTGGAATAAGTATCAAAACCAAGATAACCACTCAAATCAGGGTTCTTCTTCGAAGAACTGGAATCGGGCTGATAGTCCTCGACACGCGAGGGGTACCCATAATTTTAGACATTCTCGAAAGGGGAGTAGCTATAGGAACTACCCAAGTGCTTCATGGAGAGAAAAGAACCAATATTACAGGGATACTCAGTATAATGAGCGTGATGATTATGATCATGAATATTATGATTCAAACCCAAATAGGGGTTATAACAGAGGAAATAATAATTATAGAGACAATCATAACCGAGGTAGATCACAACACAAAAGACATGGTAAATCTTATTACCAGGCTAACTCTGCACAACAGGAGTTCCACGACGCCGGTAATCAGAATAATGAGAAAAAAGACTCCAATAGTGTAGCAAATTCCGCTTTCGATTTTGCTAGAGCATCTGAGTGTTCGCAATGCAAAACATTATTCGATCCAACCACAGTTTCTACTTTAAGCTGCGGTCACCCGCTTCCCGCTCTCCCTGCGTCAATCGCGCATAATGGAAGGGGTGCTCTTGTTTTCAATAGAGGCTTAATAGATGGTACTCCGGTATCAATTCTTTTCGATTCGGGGTGCACTACCATCGGAGTGAGGCAATCACTCGTAAATCCTTCTCGAGCTACAGGCGATGTAGTCAAATGTGTAACATTTGGTGCCACATTGGAGAAGTACTCCACTGCCATTATCAATATTGCTACGCCTTTCTTTACAGGAGAGGTGCAAGCATGTCTCTTGCCGAATCCGATCGCTGATCTTATCATCGGTCGCATTCATGGAGTGAAAGAATGCACTCCACAGCAAATTTCTAATTGGGAAAATGTTAATATGCAATCTGCTAATGCAGTAATCACTAGGGCTCAAGCTCTTAATATGCCGCAATCTTCAAATTCTGAAGATAATGATGCGCAGATCCAAGATGATCCCTTGGAGATTTCCCATGATTCCTTTATAAAACAGCAGGAAGATGATCCTACTCTAAAGAAATTCTTTACTCTGGCAACAAAAGGTGATCCGAATAAGGATACAAATCGTAAATCTTGGATTACGATGAAGAATGGCGTACTTGTACGTATGGTACAAGACTCCGCTAAGTCCATTCATTCTCAAATCCTTGTGCCTAAAAATATGAGTTAAAATCTTACAGCACGCCCATGATTCGCAGTGTGCTGGACATATGGGTTTTTCACGCACTAAAGCTAGAGTTCTTGAATCTTTCTTTTGGCCTGCTGTGAATAAGGACATACGAATCTATTGTCGATCTTGTAAAGTATGTCAAGAGATAAAATCCAGAGGTCCACGCCATGATGCACCTATTCAGGCTGCAGACATTCCCATTCGACCATTTCAAAAAATGGCGATAGACATCATTGGTCCATTTAAGATAAAGTCTGCTAGAGGACACCAATTTATTTTGACGTGTGTTGATATGTGCACACGTTGGCCGGAGGCTGTTCCTCTAAAGAGCATAACTACTGCTGATGTCGCAGATGCTCTTTGGTTAATATTTTCTCGTCTGGGATTTCCAGCAGAAATATTATCCGACCATGGTACCCAACTCATATCGGATACCATGTCTCAAGTAATGTCGACTATTAAGATAGAGAGATCGCTGAGTAGTATTTATCATCCTATGTCCAATGGGATGGTGGAACGTCTGAATAGAACTCTGAAAAACCTACTGGGTAAGATAACAGAAGATCATCCTCAGGATTGGGATAGGGTTTTACCCGCGGCTCTCTTTGCATATAGAGAGGTCGCCAACGAACATACAGGATTTTCTCCCTTTGAACTTGTCTTTGGCGCGAAACCGCGAGGTCCTATGTCCTTACTTCATGATCTTATAACTGCTGATAATATTGTCGATGACACAAAATCCTCTTATGAATATGTCATCGCACTTAGACACAAGATTATTGAAGCATGCAAATTGGCAACTGCTTCTTCTGAATTTGCGAAACAGAAGGCAAGGGATTTTGCCAATAAAAAGAAATGCTTGCGACAACTTTGTCCAGGTGACAAAGCATTCGTCTTGCTACCTTGTAGGGAAAATAGACTTCTTATTTCTTGGAAAGGTCCGTACGATATAATATCAAAAGTTTCCGATGTTGACTATATCGTCGATATTGACGGGAAGCGTAAAACCTTCCATATCAACATGCTCACGGAATTCCATGAACGTCCGAATTATTTACAACCTGTTTTCCAGGTAACGGACGATTTTCTAGTCCAACATGGACAGTACTCATCTCTGTCAGTAATACAGGATGAGGAAACGAGTTTCTCGGATGTAAATCTACCTTTTCCAATGATTCCTCTTCACTCTAATGAATCATGGAAAGATGTTGCAATTTCTCCCGAATTATCTCCAGGAGAGCAGAAACAAGTTTCTACTATGTTAGAACAATTTCAGTATGTCCTTACTGACATTCCTGGTCAAACTGATGTCATTCAACATGACATTATTCTTACTGACCATAGTCCTATAAGAGTCAGACCGTATCCTATCCCGATACATTTTCAAGCACAGGTAGAGAAAGAGTTGGATGAGATGATAGAGTTAAAAATTATTGAACCATCCACATCAGCATATTCTTCGCTGATGGTTATTGTACGAAAAAAAGACAATAACATACGTCTTTGCGTGGATTATCGCAAATTGAACCAAGTGACGAAATTTGATGCTGAACCTATGCCTTTACTAGAAGAGCTACTTACGAGACTATCGAATTCTCATTTCTTTACTAAACTCGATTTGTCTAAGGGATATTGGCAAGTTCCATTATCCGAACACGCCAAACCGTTTACTGCTTTTTCGACGCCTAGGGGTCTATTCCAATGGAATTTCATGCCTTTCGGTCTTATGAACGCCCCTGCAACATTCGTACGCATGATGCGTCGAATCCTATCTCATCGCTCAGATGTCATTGCGTATCTTGATGACATCTGTCTTTTCAGTGATACTTGGAACGATCACTATAATGGGATAAATGAACTATTGTCTATCTTACGCGAGCATAACCTGACAGCGAAACCATCGAAAGCATGTATTGGTTTTAGCGAAATATCTTTCTTAGGACACCGTGTTGGTCATGGGTTCCTAAAAACAGAAGACCATAATACAAGTAAGATACTTAACATTTCTATTCCTAAGACTAAAAAGCAAGTGCGAAGTCTCTTAGGTCTAATACAATTTTATGGACGATTCATTCCGAATCTGTCCTCCATTATGTCACCTCTTTCTTCCTTGCTAAAGAAAGGGTCTCCTAATGTAGTCCATTGGACTCAAGAATGTCAATCCTCTTTGGATAAGGTTAAAACTATGTTTTCTACTTCACCTATCCTAGTATTGCCTTCTAAGGATAAGACATTTATTCTTCGTAGTGACGCTTCATCCACCGGGATTGGAGCAGCACTAATGCAAGAGTACTCTGGAACTCTGCATCCTGTGATGTATATTTCTCGTAAATTAAATACCGCAGAGAAGAATTACTCGGTCCTAGACCGTGAATTATTGGCTATGGTTTGGTCAATCCTTAAACTGCAAAGATTTCTTCTTGGCGCGCATTTCATCGTGGAAACTGACCAGAAAGCTCTTACGGCTATTCAGAGTAAAAATCTGAAGAGCGCGAGATCAACGCGTTATGCAATTGCTCTGCAGCCATTTCATTTTTCGGTGCGAGCTATCCGTGGGTCAGAAAATGTGATGGCAGATATTTTGTCTAGATGCCCACATGATTCATAACTGTTATACAACTTTGATACAGTTGTTCCTATGTTGAAATGTGTACACATAGGTAATATCATATATTGATTGTAACACTACTTAGCGGTTCATTGATATTTATTCACCGCTGATCTTTCAATGTTTTTTTTTCGTCTTTGATGATCATGATGTTAAGATATCTTAGATGAAATTTATGTATAAACTAATGTAGAAATTGTGTCATTGCTAATATTGTAGTATGCATTGGTGACACCTCTCTGGAAATATTTATACTTAGAGAAGTACTTTCTCTAAGGTCGGAAAACTTATGCTTATCATCTGCGCATTGTTATTGGTGCGTTGTGAGCCTATTGTATGTTGCTCCGAGATGTATTGCAAAAAAAAAATGTACCATTTTTTTTCCCGAGGGGTGTGGTAATCTGTTGCGTGCATATTTTGACGCACATATTACAAAAATCGATATGGCTATTTAATATGGAAAAGATATAGACATTCATTCATTGGTGTATGAAAATGCTGTCTATGGTAAAGCTAGATAATTCATGATTGATTCACACTTTTGATTATAGGAGTAATCGTTCTTGATATTGATCCGGCGCATGGATATGACACCCATGTCCGTACTTATTTGTTAGGGCCAGAAAATATATTAATTTGCTTATTATGTTTATGGCCTGAATTCATATGTATTACATATTATTAGTACAAGTAGAATCAGTCCTATATTGTATATTTTTGATGGGTAGGCAGGACTATATTCTTGTTATGCCGCTCTAGCGGAAGTAGGAGTTGTCTTGACGAGTCGTGATGAGTTCCGAGGTACCGTTTACAATGGCGGTTACGCATTTTCCAGGGCTGGTATATTCTTCAGTAAAAATGATTTACGAAGTGGTTTTTCTTCTGTAGGAGATTGTGTCTCTACTAGAGCTTGTGTTAGAGACTCTCCTAATGTACGGTACCATGTATGATTCGGACTCCAGGTAATTCCAGACCCTATTTTTGATGATCTCATGTCAGTTAGACCTAGCTGGAATTTTGTGCTTCGCAACGCTAGGGTCACGTTTGTATCGACAATGATGACGGGCTTCCATACAACAATTATGTCTACGTGAAGTAACTGGATTACTGTAGAACTGTATGGAGAAACTTTAGGAAATCATTCATATGTATTTCGAATTAACTTTGGCTTATATATATACCCTCCTGTGAGCGAGCGAGCGACAACTCAGGAAGGCGGCCATGTTATATTCCTGTCATCGTATTTTTGAATCACTGTCCAAAGAACGGGGCATGTATCTTACTATTCGGACAGTGGCAAGGAGATCTCAATTTTGATAGAAACCCCTTTCATGGTTTCATAATATGATATAAACTGTGAACATAAAGCAACTTTAGTTACTTACCGATCCGCCTTCACTGACGCGCTTAGTCAGATAGGGGATGCGGCCATTATGTATCATGACATTGGAAGCTATTGATGTACTACCTATTATTTATGAATGTGTCATGACATGGGATCTACTATGTATGCCTGCAAATTGATGTGTCAACATGTACCCATGATTTACTCGTTATGTCCCAGTGTGTGCGTCTAAATAAACTGTGTAAACAAAGATTCCAGCAGTCTGCATTGGTGCCTTGTAGACACAAGTGAATGAGTGTTTAGATTGGTCAGAACACGAACAGTACACCATTCGCACTCTACACTTCTACTCCATATATACACCATCCTGCGTCGGTTGAATTGACCAAGTTTAGGGCCTGCTTCCCCTGGAGCCTTAGAGGGAAACTACTGTTTACAGCTGCCTTTGCCTTCCCTAACTCAGGACTAGGGTGAGTTACCCATTTACAGCTGGGTAGACTGGAGCATGCCTGATCTCAACAACTCTGTACACTACAATGGACATATACAGTAGTGGCACCACAAACAACATGCTACAGTGATTGATAGTGGAGCTTTACAGAAGAAAGAGAACACACCATACACCACACTTCTTTACAGACTGACACTTTACAGTGTGAGAGAACTCTACAGTGGTATAAAGAACTCTACAGTGGTTTACACCAGATTG
>JAMPIV010021291.1:557500-600476 GCA_024509875.1 Oreohelix idahoensis | reverse complement strand
ACTTATGCACCACCTGAAAGTAGCATTGTGTCTACCTGTCGAGGTGAATTGAGTATCTTGGAAAGTCTACGCATGATCAATGACAGAAGTGTCTAAAGCGACAGAACTGAAGGAGTTAAGTACACGCTCATTAAAGAATCGAAATCCAGAAGTAGCTCAATGGTCAAAATGATGAAAACGACTTTGACAAATTGTTAAATTGCAGTTTGTGGTTTTTGTAAATACCTATCTGCAATTTTTTACTAAATTTCTATTTTATTTACTAAAGTGTACTGATATATTTTTTATAATTTTCAGTTGATTGATTTTGTAAAAATTCCAGTTACAATTATAAATTTGTTTTCGTGTGTGGAATTCAAAATTATTTAATATTTTAAATCAATGGGGAATAATAACCGAGCTGCATTTTACACCAGCTATTAATGGAGACACCCTTGGAGCATAGTATACGTCAAGCATGGAAAGAGATGAAAACAAATAAGGAGGTCCTAGAAAATCTAGGTATGAAAAGAGAACTAATGAGAGAGGTCAAAGTTCGGCAGCTAAAATACTTTGGCCACATAAAAAGGCATAACACCTTGCAGAAGACCATAACAGAAGGGAGAGTTGAAGGTAAACGTGCAAGGGGAAGACAGCGCTATAAGTGGGAAGATAACATCAAGAGATGGACGGGAAAGAGTCTATCAGAGTGTACCACCAAGACAAGAGACAGAAGACGTTGGAGATCCATTACAGCCAACCTCCGTTGTGGAGATGGCAACTGATGATGATGAGCAAGGAGGAGGCTTACTGCGCAGCTCTCTTCTACAGCCGCCATCTAGAATTGTGCAGCTAAGTACCAGAGTTGTCCTGTACCATCCCTACCAATAGTTATCTTCTCCATTTCTGTGAACTATATTTTTTAAAATCTAACTTCCATCACGCCACAAAGATTTCAATGAAAGGAAGAAGTGAAGGCAAACGTGCAAGAGGAAGACAGCGCTATAAGTGGGAAGATAACATCAAGAGATGGACAGGAAAGTGTCTATCAGAGTGCACCACCAAGACAAGAGACAGAAGACGTTGGAGATCATTACAGCCAACCTTCGTTATGGAGATGGCAGCTACTGACGATTAGTACTGCTGTAAAAAATAAAAATAATTTTTTTTTTTAAATTTAGAAACTACTTATTTATTTGTGTAAAGTTCTCTAACAATACATCACGCTCTTCTCTCTCCCCCACATCCACGTCCCCCTTTAGTCTAGAGTTACTTTCCTGGTCACGATTTGCTTAAAGCGGTATTAGTCAGGCGAATTTGTCAGCGTAGTCCAGGTCAGCTTTCAGGGTTACCATACCAGCTCCTGGGATCAGACATCGACGAATCTAATAATCCTCTAATTTACTGTACCATCTACGCCAGTGTTTCTCAGCCTTTTTTACTATCGAGAACCCTTAACGTAATTTTTCCAACATTGCTGAATCCTGGCTGGGAATCATTGATCACGACTATACTTACTTTGTTGATAGTGGTAAGAAAATCTACACAGAGTAGCATAACACAAGGTAATTTGATCAGCAGAAGTGGTTCTCTCCCCCCCCCCCTCCCTTTGCGTGAGACAAGTGTTCGGGCCTTTTATCTTATTGACGTTCTAGAAGAGGAAGGGCTGGGGGCCCTTGGTTTATGACATCCAAGTGTTCAGCTCCTGTTTTTAGTTTAGTTATGATTTCGTTGTCGATTTTTTTTCGTTTTCCGCATATACTAGAAATTGAACGACATCACTTTGGTTACAATTTTGTCCTGGCTTTATCCATTCTGCCAACTTCAAACGGTCGTAGCACATTTTGTTGTACATAAATTTGCTCTCCTGACATAGCCAATTGCTACAGTTCCTCTCCAACATGATGCCTATTTAGCAGGTTCGCCAAGCTTCTTCTTCTTCTTCTTCTTCTTCTTCTTCTTCTTCTTCTTCTTCTTCTTCTTCTTCTTCTTCTTCTTCTGCATCTTCTTCTTCTTCTTCTTCTTCTTCTTCTGCATCTTCTTCCTCTTCTTCTTTTTCTCTTCAATGGGTGTCCTTTTGTCAGTTTGTAACAATATGTATCCTTGTGTCAAATTGTAACAGTCTGTGTCCTTGTGTCAAGTTGTAACAATCTGTGTCCTTGTGTCAAGTTGTAAGAATCTGTGTCCTTGTGTCAGATTGTAACAACCTGTGTTAACACTGTATCCTTGTGTCAGATTGTAACAGTCTGTGTCCTTGTGTCAAGTTGTAACAATCTGTGTCCTTGTGTCAAGTTGTAACAATCTGTGTCCTTGTATCAAGTTGTAAGAATCTGTGTCCTTGTGTCAGATTGTAACAACCTGTGTTAACACTGTATCCTTGTGTCAGATTGTAACAAGCTGTGTTAACACTGTATCCTTGTGTTAAGTTGTAACAAGCTGTTTCCTCTTGTCAAGTTGTAACAATCCGTGTTAACATAAATCATTGTTTCAGGTGGTAACATATGTTATCATTGCGTCAGGTTGTAACAATCTATATCCTTGCGTCAGGCTGTAACAATCTATATCCTTGTGTCAAGTTGCAACAGTATGTGTCTTTGTGTCACGCTGTAACAAGACCAGTTATCGTTGTACCATGTGGTAGCACGTTGTGTCAGTACAAAGTTTTGTTGCCAGAAAACCAGCTGTACTGAAGATCCGTGTATCAAATTGTAACAAGGTATTTTAACACGGCGGCACCTGCCAATTCATAAAAGCTCTTGAAGTCACATAAAGACCTTAAGCCAAACAACAAAGGACAAAAATTTACGCTTAATAATTGAAGCCGTCTTAGAGGTCACATCTCTTTTTAAATAAGAAGTTATTGAAAATGGAGATTCAACAAAAATCTATTGTAGCGTTGACTTTCTTGTACAGATCAACTCATGCGACAGATGTATTTGACAATTTAGGCCATAGTTTCCCACGTTCCTTTTATAAGCTTCCTTTGGAATTCAGTTTTTAAAATAGTTTTTTGAGCTTAGCTTTTAACCGTCTGAGGCAGTGAATGTAAATACATTGCGAACTATAAGTAGCTTAAAATACGTCAGTGGCAAAGAGCTAATGGGTACGTTTACCAACAGAAAGAAGTTCTACGCAGCAGAAAAAAGTATTCACATAAACAAATGCTATCCATAAACATCAAGAAATTTGACGAATATTCATGCTAACAATGTCAATGAAATAATTATTTCTACTTGAGCAACCAAATTTTATGCACCAACTACCAAACGCAGGTTCAGACCAGATGTCATCTTTGAATCGAAAGTTGGCTGCATTAAAGTCCCCGGTAAACGTGTCAATTCTGTTGCTTTTTTATTGTCAAGTTTTCTACTTCTTTATTTGTTATGAGTACATACACGTTTCTGTGTATTGTTTTTTACCTTTTACAAGATTCGGGTTTCGTTCGTTATAAATTGCAATGGATCTCCAGGGTCTTCTATTCTGTCTGTCTCATGGGGTTTTTGCCTTCTTTATGGAGATGTAAATAGCCTGAAACTGGCCGCTGCTTTCTTTGGAAATATTCGAGTAGACGTTTGAGAGTGTACGAAGAAGTAGAACCTATATTGAAGCCCATTGGTTATATCAGCGGGCAATATCAACACTAAGCCCTGAAAAGGATTGCTAATGCCTATCAGCTGGCATGATGAAGTCATAATGGGGACTAGTTCTAAAAATGATAGCTACCTACTCCGAAAATTCGTGGGCTGTGCCAACGACTTCTGCTTTTTGTATTGATAGGGCACTCTTTCCAGTGCGTCTTTTGATGTTATCCTCCCACACCCAACGAACATAATTACCGATGTATGTTACGTCTGTCGGTCACACTCAAAATAGTAACTCGCGCTAGAAAAAAGAGCGCAAAGCACGGTGTGCAACTTGCGCGGCGTGGGTGTTAAATAAAACAAATACTTTTTTTTATTTTTATTCTTTCACGAAATTAGTAGCGCTCGGCAAAGAAAAAGTGCGTAAAAATTGGTGTGCATGAGCCCTCACCCGATGTACAAATGAAAACTTGAAAGTTTTTGTTAAAATCGCTTATTATCAGGGAACACTCTTTGAAAACAATCCACGCACATTCAGACGAAATGTTGTCATCAAAGAACTTTTAAATTGAATCTAAAATAATATAATTCTCGCCGTGTGTACGTTGGTCACAGCTGAGGAATGCAACCGTGTTGAAAAATTGTATTGTTTCCATTACATATACTCTCCCGAAAATAGTTAAAATCAACAAAGAAAAGTGTTCAAATGACGGTGTTCATGAACAGTTTGATTACACTGTATAATGGAAAGAAACCAAAAACACTCTAAGAATGTACTTCTATCTGCTCGTACGGGAACGGAAACAGCACACCATAATTAAAAACCCGTCAAGTTTGACGGGTTATTGCTAGTATCAACATAAATAGCGCGTCTTCATCTTGCACGTTTGCCTTCAGTTGTTCCTCGCATTAGGTTTCCAAAAATGTGTAATGTCTCTTTAAATGTCCAAAATATTTAATCTAATTTTGATCGTAGTCATTAATTGTCTGGTTATTCCTATTTTCCCAGAGGTTATATCAATCAATTGCGTCTGATCCGCACTTTAAAACATTAGGCAATCGGAATCCATCTCCCGGGGTACTAAGGTATCTTCTTACGTAAAGAATTATTGTAAACTAGGAGTACAAACACCCTTATGTTTTGAAAAGCCAGAACCGTTTCTAGTGTTTGACGTTAAGTGAAATCGAAGATGGAAAACACTCAAAAAATCTTTCATCTTCATCATCTTCTTCTTTTCCTTTTTCTTCTTATTTTTCTTCTTTTTTTTCTTATTCTTCTTCATCTTTTTCGTTTACTCTTAAAAAGCCACTTTTCTTTCATAAAACTGGTGTCTTGTCTCAGGATTCTCTTGATCACTCTGATGTAAACACATCTCTATCACTCATGCAGTTGAAGGTCTGTAAAGGTCTTCTCTCATTTAACCACACCTATTTCTCTCATGCAGTTGGAGGTCTGTAAAGGTCTTCTCTCATTTAACCACATCTATTTCTCTCATAAAGTTGGAGGTCTATAAAGGTCTTCTCTCATTTAACCACATCTATTTCTCTCATAAAGTTGGAGGTCTGTAAAGGTCTTATCTCATTTAACCACATCTATTTCTCTCATAAAGTTGGAGGTCTGTAAAGGTCTTCTCTCATTTAACCACATCTATTTCTCTCATAAAGTTGAAGGTCTGTAAAGGTCTTCTCTCATTTAACCACATCTATTTCTCTCATAAAGTTGGAGGTCTGTAAAGGTCTTATCTCATTTAACCACATCTATTTCTCTCATAAAGTTGGAGGTCTGTAAAGGTCTTCTCTCATTTAACCACATCTATTTCTCTCATAAAGTTGGAGGTCTGTAAAGGTCTTCTCTCATTTAACCACATCTATTTCTCTGATAAAGGTGCTGGGCTGTTTCAAACTCCTCTCATCGGTATCAAGTTTCTCGCTGAACAAGTGCTGGTGAAAGTCATGCTGCCGCTCTGCTTGTAGAAAAAAAAAGATCCGTTATGGATGCTTAAATATTCATGCGCTCTTTAAACATTTCTTCATGACAATACAAGCGGAGTTGTCACATCAGAAATGCATGATCTCGCCTGGTGTCAGTCGTGTTTATAAAGGTATAATTACTTAGTTTAAAAAAGATGGGTGGAGATACAAGTAACGGTTGATATCACATACAACCTCAAGAAGTTATGTCATCGCTAACCTTCAGTTCTCTGAAACATACCATCTATATAATAACTTGAAAATCGGACAAACAAATATGAGCCCCTGTGAGGAGGACAAACATATATATTCCCATGTGGGGAGGACAAACATATATGTTCCTATGTGGGGAGGACAAACAGATATGTGCCTATGTGGAGAGGACAAACATATATGTTCCCATGTGCAGAGGACAAACATATATGTTCCCATGAGAGGAGGACAAACAGATATGTGCCTATGTGGGGAGGACAAACAGACATGCTCTCATGTGGAGAGGACAACCAAACAGTAGAAAATGTCCTCCAAAACTGTCGGCTCCACAAGAACGGCAGTGTGGCAGCGTGGCAGCGTGGCCAACCCAGCTGACGGAGAAACTGTATGGTGACGAGAGACGCCTGAGACGGACTGCCATCTTTATAAAAGTGATAGATGTGGTCATTTGAGAGCGAACGACGAAGAAGAAGAAGAAGTTCCCTGAGGAGAGTAGATCATCAACAATATAATGCCAAACCTACTTGTCATATGTCATATGTCATCTATTGAAGGTTTTTCACAGTCTACTTCATCACGCGCAAGCTTGTCTCTAGTCTCCGTATTCGTGTGTTTATTATTATTATTTTTTTTTTGGCTTCTCTCTACTTCCTTATCTTTGGGATTCCAGAAACATGATTACCTTGTAATGCTCTCAAAGGGGTTTCCTCAAGGTGTGTTGTATCAATGCTAAAGACATTTTCTTAACTTTTTGTACCACTGACATTTATCTTGTTCTAAACTGAAGAACTACTTTCACCGCTCATGCTTTAGATGGGCAGTCTTTTTCTTCTTCCGATCGCATCTTTGATGTTTACACCGTCATGATGAATTCGACCGTTGTCTTGAGTTCCTCTTTAGCTCCATACAGCTTTGAGTTTAGTGTTGAGTTATTGGGCCAGTATATAGAGGGGCAGTAAAGGAGAGCACTGGTTTCTGCCTTATGCGCCATGTTTGGCGCTTAAATAATTTATTATTATTATTAAAGGAAGCCAAGAATCGTAAAACTAACCTACAACGCATGTCGCACGATGCTACTAAGAGAGGGAAGGTGTGGAGCCGGCTATCCCATCCTGTAGAGCAGTGCTTCTTAACTTATTAAAAGTCATACACCACTTTACAAAACGTTGAGAAGTCTCATACCCCTTTACAACATCTTAAGAAGTCTCACACCCCTTTACATCATCTTAAGAAGTCTCACACCGCTTCACATCACCTTAAGAGGTCTCACACCCTTTACAACATTTTAAGAAGCCCCACACCCCTTTATAACATCTTAAGTAGCGCCACACCCCTTTACTGTTACTTCTACTATTACATCAACTACTATAACAACTACTGTTACTACTATATATATATTTGTATATATTTTTATAATTGAAATAAAAATATTTTAAAAAAAACAAGAAAACGACTCGCACGTGACCATACAGCAGTCATTAATTTTGTACTGTCAGCAACAACTACTGACAACAACAAGAGCTCGCTCTTCGATTGTACCAACACACCTTCTCTTCAACACTCCCCTCCCAAATTGTCATTAAAGCACGCGAAACACACGTCAAGAAAATGTACTGATAGCAATACAAGACAGTTCTTCTTCTGGGATCCTATGATAAGAGAGACAGAGGCAGAAACATGTGGAGAAATGAACTGGAGATAGACATGACAGGGATGACGAAGATATAAATAGACTTTGAGTTGATGTCACAGGGCAGAAAAACCTGGTATAAGTTTGTTGAAGGCCTATGCTCCTTGGGGGTCTGAACGGTGATGGTGATGATGATGATGACAGCACGTTAAGTCTTCTGCTTAGTCTTATCTAATCAAAGCGTGACAAGGTCACGACTCAGAGTACCCAGCTGTAAATGGGTACCTGACTGTTTTTGAATTATGGAAGGCAAAGGCAGTGAGTAAAGGACCTGGTCACAGCACATGATAAAGCTGGACTTAGTATAATGAAGTCTCTAACACTTGACTCCTCTACGGCAGTACCTGCTCTACGACTGTCTTTACCTTGTAACGTAGCATTGTGTTATCACTGTAGGTGGTGTCATTGTGTCATCACTGTAGTTGGTGTCATTGTGTCATCACTGTAGTTGGTGTCATTGTGTCATTGTGCCATCACTGTAGTTGGTGTCACTGTGTCATTGTGCCATCACTGTAGTTGGTGTCATTGTGTCATTGTGCCATCACTGTAGTTGGTGTCATTGTGTCATCACTGTAGTTGGTGTCACTGTGTCATTGTGCCATCACTGTAGTTGGTGTCATTGTGTCATCACTGTAGTTGGTGTCACTGTCATTGTGCCATCACTGTAGTTGGTGTCATTGTGTCATCACTGTAGTTGGTGTCATTCTGCCATCACTGTGGTTGGTGTCATTGTGTCATCACTGCAGTTGGTGTCATTGTGCCATCACTGTGGTTGGTGTCATTGTGCCATCACTGTAGTTGGTGTCACTGTGTCATTGTGCCATCACTGTAGTTGGTGTCATTATGTCATCACTGTAGTTCGTGTCACTGTGTCATTGTGCCATCACTGTAGTTGGTGTCATTGTGTCATCACTGTAATTGGTGTCATTGTGCCATCACTGTGGTTGGTGTCATTGTGCCATCACTGTAGTTGGTGTCATTGTGTCATCACTGTAGTTGGTGTCATTGTGCCATCACTGTAGTTGGTGTCATTGTGTCATTGTGTCATCACTGTAGTTGGTGTCATTGTGTGATCACTGTAGTTGGTGTCATTGTGTCATTGTGTCAACACTGTAGTTGGTGTCATTATGTCATTGTGCCATCACTGTAGTTGGTGTCATTGTGTCATCACTGCAGTTGGTGTCATTAAGTCAATGTGTCATCACTGTAGTTGGTGTCATTATGTCATTGTGTCATCACTGTAGTTGGTGTCATTGTGCCATCACTGTAGTTGGTGTCATTGTGTCATCATTGTAGTTGGTGTCATTGTGTCATCACTGTAGTTGGTGTCATTGTGCCATCATTGTAGTTGGTGTCATTGTGTCATCACTGTAGTTGGTGTCATTGTGCCATCACTGTAGTTGGTGTCATGGTGTCATCACTGTAGTTAGTGTCATTGTGCCATCACTGTAGTTGGTGTCATTGTGTCATCACTATAGTTGGTGTCATTGTGCCATCACTGCAGTTGGTGTCATTGTGTCATCACTGTAGTTGGTGTCATTGTATGTTAACTGTAGTTGATGTCATTGCGTCATCACTGTAGTTGGTGTCATTGTGCCATCACTGTAGTAGGTGTCATTGTGTCATCACTGTAGTTGGTGTCATGGTGCCATCACTGTAGTTGGTGTAATTGTGTTATACTGTAGTTGATGTCATTGTGTCATCACTGTAGTTGGTGTCATTGTGCCATTACTGTAGTTGGTGTCATTGTGTCATCACTGTAGTTGGTGTCATTGTGCAATAACTGTAGTTGGTATCATTGTGTCATCACTGTAGTTGATGTCATTGTGCCATCACTGTAGTTGGTGTTATGGTGCCATCACTGTAGTTGGTGTTATGGTGCCATCACTGTAGTTGGTGTCATTGTGTCATTACTGTAGTTGGTGTCATTGTGTCATCACTGTAGTTGTGTCATTGTGTCATCACTGTAGTTGGTGTCATTATGCCATCACTGTAGTTGGTGTCATTGTGCCATCACTGTAGTTGGTGTCATACTGCCATCACTGTAATTGGTGTCATTGTGTCATCACTGTAGTTGGTGTCATTGTGCCATCACTGTATTTGGTGTCATTGTGCCATCATTGTAGTTGGTGTCATTGTGCCATCACTGTAGTTGGTGTCATTGTGCCATCACTGTAGTTAGTGTCATGGTGTCATCACTGTAGTTGGTGTCATTGTGCCATCACTGTAGTTGGTGTCATGTGCCATCACGATAGTTGGTGTCATGTGCCATCACTGTAGTTGGTGTCATCGTGTCATCACTGTAGTTGGTGTCATGTGCCATCACTATAGTTGGTGTCATGGTGTCATCACTGTAGTTGGTGTACTTGTGTCATCACTGAAGTTGGTGTCATTGTGCTATCACTGTAGTTGGTGTCATTGTGCCATCACTGTAGTTGGTGTCATTGTGCCATTACTGTAGTTGGGGTCATTGTGCCATCACTGTAGTTGGTGTCATGGTGTCATCCCTGTAGTTGGTGTCTTTGTGCCATCACTAGTTGGTGTCATTGTGCCATCACCGTAATTGATGTCACAATGCCATCACTGTAGTTGGTGTCATTATGCCATCACTGTAGTTGGTGTCATTGTGCCATCGCTATAGTTGGTGTCATTGTGCCATCATTATAGTTGGTGTCATTGTGCCATCACTGTAGTTGGTGTCATGGTGCCATCACTGTAGTTGGTATCATTGTGCCATCACTATAGTTGGTGTCATGGTGTCATCACTGTAGTCGGTGTCATTGTGCCATCACTGTAGTTGGTGTCATTGTGCCATCACTGTAGCTGGTGTCCTTGTGCCATCACTGTAGCTGGTGTCATTGTGCCATCACTGTAGTTGGTGTCATTGTGTCATCACTGTAGTTGGTGTCATTGTGCCATCACTGTAGTTGGTGTCATTGTGCTATCACTGTAGTTGATGTCCTTGTGCCATCACTGCAGTTGGTGTCATGGTGCCATCACTGTAGTTGATGTCATGGTGCCATCACTGTAGTTGGTGTCATTGTGCCATCACTGTAGTTGGTGTCATAGTGTCATCACAGTAGTTGGTGTCATGGTGCCATCACTGTAGTTGGTGTCATTGTGCTATCACTGTAGCTGGTGTCATTGTGCCATCACAGAAGTTGGTGTCATGGTGCCATCACTGTAGTTGGTGTCATTGTGCCATCACTGTAGTTGGTGTCATTGTGCCATCACTGTAGTTGGTGTCATGGTGCCATCACTGTAATTGGTGTCATTGTGCCATCACTTTAGTTGGTGTCATTGTGCCATCACTGTAATTGGTGTCATTGTGCCGTCACTGTAGTTGGTGTCATTGTGCCATCACTGTAGTTGGTGTCATGGTGCCATCACTGTAACTGGTGTCATTGTGCCATCACTGTAGTTGGTGTCATTGCGCCATCACTGTAGTTGGTGTCATGGTGCCATCACTGTAACTCGTGTCATTGTGCCATCACTGTAGTTGGTGTCATTGCGCCATTACTGTAGTTGGTGTCATGGTGTCATCACTGTAGTTAGTGTCCTTGCGCCATCACTGTAGTTGATGTCATTGTGCAATCACTGTAGTTGGTGTCATTGTACCATCCCTTTAGTTGGCGTCATTGTGCCATCACCGTAATTGGTGTCATTGTGCCATCACTGTAGTTGGTGTCATGGTGTCATCACTGTAGTTGGTGTCCTTGTGCCATCACTGTAGTTGGTGTCACCCCCCCCCCCCCCCCCCCCCCCCCCCCCCCCCCCAACACTGTAATAGGTGTCATTGTGCCATCACTGTAGTTGGTGTCATTGTGCCATCACTGTAGTTGGTGTCATTGTGCCATCGCTGTAATTGATGTCATTGTGCCATCACTCTAGTTGGTGTCATAGTGCCATCACTGTAGTTGGTGTCATTGTGCCATCGCTGTAGTTGGTGTCATTGTGCCATCGCTGTAGTTAGTGTCATGGTGTCATCACTGTAGTTGGTGTCATTGTGCCATCACTGTAGTTGGTGTCATGTGCCATTACGATAGTTGGCGTCATGTGCCATCCCTTTAGTTGGCGTCATTGTGCCATCACCGTAATTGGTGTCATTGTGCCATCACTGTAGTTGGTGTCATGGTGTCATCACTGTAGTTGGTGTCCTTGTGCCATCACTGTAGTTGGTGTCATTGTGCCATCCCTGTAATAGGTGTCATTGTGCCATCACTGTAGTTGGTGTCATTGTGCCATCACTGTAGTTGGTGTCATTGTGCCATCGCTGTAATTGATGTCATTGTGCCATCACTCTAGTTGGTGTCATAGTGCCATCACTGTAGTTGGTGTCATTGTGCCATCGCTGTAGTTGGTGTCATTGTGCCATCACTGTAGTTGGTGTCCTTGTGCCATCACTGTAGTTGGTGTCATTGTGCCATCACTGTAGTTGGTGTCATTGTTTCATCACTGTAGTTGGTGTCATTGTGCCATCACTGTAGTTGGTGTCATTGTGCTATCACTGTAGTTGATGTCCTTGTGCCATCACTGCAGTTGGTGTCATGGTGCCATCACTGTAGTTGATGTCATGGTGCCATCACTGTAGTTGGTGTCATTGTGCCATCACTGTAGTTGGTGTCATAGTGTCATTACAGTAGTTGGTGTCATGGTGCCATCACTGTAGTTGGTGTCATTGTGCTATCACTGTAGCTGGTGTCATTGTGCCATCACAGAAGTTGATGTCATGGTGCCATCACTGTAATTGGTGTCATTGTGCCATCAGTGTAGTTGGTGTCATTGTGCCATCACTGTAGTTGGTGTCATGGTGCCATCACTGTAATTGGTGTCATTGTGCCATCACTTTAGTTGGTGTCATTGTGCCATCACTGTAATTGGTGTCATTGCGCCATCACTGTAGTTGGTGTCATTGTGCCATCACTGTAGTTGGTGTCATGGTGCCATCACTGTAACTGGTGTCATTGTGCCACCACTGTAGTTGGTGTCATTGCGCCATCACTGTAGTTTGTGTCATGGTGTCATCACTGTAGTTGGTGTCCTTGCGCCATCACTGTAGTTGATGTCATTGTGCCATCACTGTAGTTGGTGTCATTGTACCATCCCTTTAGTTGGCGTCATTGTGCCATCACCGTAATTGGTGTCATTGTGCCATCACTGTAGTTGGTGTCATCGTGTTATCACTGTAGTTGGTGTCCTTGTGCCATCACTGTAGTTGGTGTCATTGTGCCATCACTGTAATAGGTGTCATTGTGGCATCACTCTAGTTGGTGTCATAGTGCCATCACTGTAGTTGGTGTCATTGTGCCATCGCTGTAGTTGGTGTCATTGTGCCATCACTCTAGTTGGTGTCCTTGTGCCATCACTTTAGTTGGTGTCCTTGCTGGAAGGATGCTCAAAATCTTTCATGTCCTCTTGTAGAGGTGGCTTCTGTAGCTATGTGTTTTACACGATAAGGTTGCCCGCCTCATGCACAACCCCACATTAGCCCCTCTTACGACATGCCTATTCTTTCTTTGTCTCCTCAGTAGCCCACCCCCGGGAACTACGGGGATGAAGACGGAAGTACTTACAGAATTCGAGGCAAAAACCTAGTAACCATCAAGGGCAGATAACTAAGCTTATTATAACCTTTAGCCACCACTCCCAGAACGTTTTGATTATCTCCCCGTACGGAAATACGTCACAAACTAGGCGCTCGGACCGGTTAAAATGACCGCTGGTGACTAACCCACCTTTTATCGTTCAATCCATTTGGATAATATTAAGTGTAATGTGAAATAACAGTCGAGTTCTGATAGTCAGGACCAACCCGTGGCTCGACTTAAGTGAAGAGAAGACCATGCAAGTATTCAGTGGCGGACCGATATTGATCTGGGCCCCCGGGCAATAAGGGATTGTTTAATTGACAGTTAACTAAGCTTGAGGGAGAATGGTCTTCTGCTTCGCTCACTTTCAGACATCAACTTGAACAAGTTTAATGGAGGGGATGGTCAACTTCAGGTTCTTTGTATGCCCGTAGAGTTTGTCCATGAACTGAACTGGTAACGGCCATGTGTCCTTTCTCTGTTGTTCATATGTTGGGCACTCTAGCGTCACATTGTCAGAAGTCATTGTATCAGTGACACCGTTACACTCATCGGTAGTTCTTATTTTTAGTTTGTTGAATAGATGGTGTCTCAGTCTGTTCTTGACTGTGCTGAGTCGTGAAGATTACCACCATTAGTAGTAGTTGTGGTGATAGTTTTAATACTTAAATTATAATTATTATTATTATTAGAAGTAGTAGTAGTAGCAGTAAGTGTGGTGGTGATGACGTTTTAAGTTATTGCAGTAGTAATGATGTATGACTGTCACGAGAGGGTGTAATATTATTTGAAATATAAGATATCCTGGACACAAAGTTGTATCAGGTGATACCAGGATAGTGCCAGATAAGAGACTGGTCTTATAAGTAATACCCCCTTCTCTGAAAAGAGTAAGGGTGTATAGACATCAAAGGTAAGATCAAGCTGTATAAGTTCCTAGGTATTCTTCTTCTTCTTCCTCGTTCGCCCTGAAAAGGACGGTGGTTGCGTTGTGTCTGTTTACGCCGTAGCTGTGATATCTGCACCTTTCGGTCGACACATCCGACTTCAACACGGCATTTTTTAGGGACCGGGTTTGCCTTCCCATTTCGATCCGTACTCGCTCAGCCAGACTGCACTGCTGCAGACTGTTTCCAGGACCACCACGTGGAGGTGGAGTACGGTCTTGACCAGCTCTGGTTCGCTGGTCCTGATGCAAGCAGTCAAGCTATGGGTCGCTGACTGCATTCACTATTGCTGCATCTTTGGGTCCTAGTTCCTAGGTATGATGCTAGTGTATTATCCTAGGTTACTAAATGCTCCTCTCCAGATCCTTCTCTGTTTATAATATTAAGCTCTGCTAGGGGTATTAAACTAAACTATTTACCAACAAGAACTGTAACTTAACTTAAATAATTCAAGTAAGTCTGTTGGTAAATATTTACAATTTATTTTATACAAGTTTTTTTTCTTTTCTTTGTGAAAATCTTTCACTGAACTCAAAATTTGATTACAACATAAAATGAACAAAATCACTTGTAAAATGTTGAAAATTATCTAGTCTTTAAATTTGTAGCAAAGTTCTCTCTTGGCTGAACTCACTGTCTAAATTTTAGAATCAATAAAAGTTCCTCAGTTACTGAATTTATGTCAATTACTGATCAGGAATTAGTCTATCTAATTACACTGAGTTTTCCTCATTAACTACTGTCTTAGATGGCTTAGTTATTGTGGTCTATCTGGTTTTACACTGAACAGTAGCCTTGTTTAGCCACTTACCTCCTTTTCTTGTTTTGAAGCCTGTCCCACTTCGGTTCTGGAAAGAAAGATCAACTGAGATTCTTCCAGGCCTTGGATACTGGGTGGCTGTCCCTCTAGACAAAAACGGCTCTTGCACCACTAGCTCCTTTAGTTTTGGGCTGGCTCTTTACAAGTATACGTGTGGTACAGGATGTAACTCTCAAGTACATACAGTCGAGCTATTAATGGCCACGCATTCTGCTCTCAGATGCAGAATGCAAAGGAAGTCTTCACTGACAGAACTGGGGCTCTCGCTGTATTTTGAAAATTTTATGGCCTGCTTTCGCAAGAGGGCAAGTCCTTATATAGGTCAGGGCCGGCCGACACGGGAAGCAGTACTGCTGCCGTGTGTTGCAAACGCAAATATTGGCATTATATTTGACCAGATGTGCAAATATGGAAAACCAGGAATTTTAATATCTTCCTTATTCCTGGAGCGATTTCCTTCATCTCAGATTTAAAATACGCCCTGGATTAGTCTTTATCTTTCTATGTAATTGTCTTTTTCTTACATACTTCCATCTGTTCCTAGGCGCAGCCTAAACAGCAAAATTTTTGACTAGAAAAATGTTTCGATGCATTCTATTTCACTTTTCTCTGTTATTATAATACTTTTTATGGAAGTCTTTACACCTACCTATACAGTAACATTCCTATTATTAAATTACTGACCTCTTCTAGGCGGTACTTTGCTCATAATGCTGTAATTTAATTCCATTTTCGATAAGGTTACACAGATTTGACTGGCCATGTTGAATGCCTAATACCAGTGTAAACAAACGAATAAGGAGGTCATTCCATTGGTCCGTCTAAGATACACTATTATAAAGTATGGCATACCGTTGTGGTAAGAATGACGTGTTGTGAATCAGACTTCATGACAAGAGCCCCCTAATTCAAAAGCGTGAACCATCTGGTGGAGCTTTCCTTCTGGATTCATCAACAAGGCATTCATCCAATAGGAAGTTTATTCTTCCTTCCTACTCTCCTTGTTTCTTTCAGGTGGGTGCCTACTTAAGAAATCTGTCCCAACATTCTGAGATCCAGGGATATATTCAATGGTATACGAGTAAGGTTGGATCAAAAGAGACCACCTTAATAACCTTGCGTTACCATGTCTAGCCTGAGCAAGAAAAACAAGTGGCTGGTGATCACTCTGGACCAAGAAATGCCTACCATAAAGATATATCTGGAACTTCTTTATGGCCCAGACCAAGGCCAAGCATTCTCTCTCAACAGTGGAGTAATTCCTTTCCGCCTTATTCAATTTGCGGCTTGCATAAGCAACAGGGTTCAATTCTCCGGGCTGTGACTGTGATCTGTGCAACAATGCTGCATCCAACCCTACGTTGCTAGCATCAGTCCTAAGCACAAATTCCTGACTCAGATCTGGAAGTCTCAGTATAGGCATACTTGTGAGTTTCTGCTTCAAATCTGAATACGCTTGTTCACAATCCGCCATCCACTTTATTTTGTCGGGTTTGCCTTTCTTGATTAAATCAGTCAAAAGAGCACATACACTGTTGAAATTCTTAATATACTTCTGGTAGAAACCACACAGTGGGACAGAGGATCTCACATCTTTCTTTGTTTGAGGTCTTGGTACTATCTAAAGTTTTTCCAAATTCTTGGGGTCAGGGGTCATGTTACCCTCATATACTGTGTGACCCAAGAATTCCAATTCCTGGCAACCAATATAACATAAAGTGTTCGTGGGATTTGTGGGCTTTATTGACTTGTTTTAGTCTGATTTACTACATCGCTCTCTCTCTCTCTCTCTCTCTCTCTCTCTCTCTCTCGCTCGCTCGCTCTGTGTGTGTGTGTTTTATTTATTGTGGTTAAAAACAAACATCAGAAATGAGGTATCTGAGAAAGGTGATTGAAGTAACAAGAAGAGACAAGGTCCCCAACCAGACGATACGACAAGGCCTAAAAACTCAACTCCTGCAGACCCAAGTAGAACAGTCCCAACTAAGATGGTTTGGGCATGTCTGCAGAATAGGACAAGATTAGCTGCCAGGCAGGTATGGGAGGCTAAGAGCCAGGGATCCAGACCTCCAGGACGACCCAGAGTCCGCTGGATAACATTAGACAATCTCTGAAGGACCGAGGACTAGAATGGAACCGGGCCAGGAGGAAAACAGCCGATAGGATAGTATGACGCTCTCTCTTCCAAACCTCTACACCTCACAGTAGAAGAGGAACGACTAAGTAAGTGATTAAAAACATGTTTAAAATATATGTTTTATTTATTGTTTCCTGTTTTTAAAAAGTTCAGTATGATTGTTTTTCTTGCGTAGATCGTCTCTGATGACACGAATAAATAAAATAACTACTAATCTCTCATGCATGTCGTACGTGGCAACTAATATGAGTTTGTGTATGTAACACATATTGGTAAATAACCACTTTCTCTGCTTTCTTTCTCTTGTCTCTAACACAGTAAGGAAATGAAGGAAGAGAGAAAGTTAGAGAATAATAAAGAATAGAAAAGTCTTTTTCTAAGAGCCTCTTGCCAGCTGGCGAGATGTTCATATCGTTCCACAAGATTCTGTCTCCCTTCATTTCCTTAATTGTGTGAATGATGTGATAAATAAAGGGCAGAATATTTATACCTCCTATTCGCAACCCTTTGAAAATAAATTTCGTTTGTTTCTTCTTCTTCTTCTCGCCTTCCTTTCTTCACTATTATCTACCATCTTTCAATTCTTTCCTTCTCTCCATCAAATATCACCAAGAGCTAACACTCACTGATGGTGGGTCAAAGACAAGTCTACATGAACTAGTTCTGGGGAAACAGCCTGACCTAACAGATACAAGATGGTATCGTCAAAATATACGCTAAATTATCTGGATGCCCTTTCCTGTTTACCTCAAAAACCAAACACGCTGTACTGTTACCTGCGCGTGTACTTCCATCTTTCTCCTATTGTCTTAATTTGAATCTAATAGAAAGAAATTGAATTACCAGGCTACGGCGAAGGCAGGGACAGGCTTGCCAGATGTTTGCTCCCCTCAGGGCAAGATGGAAACGTGTTTTGATTGCCTTATCGACGCACTAGCTGAATAGGAAGCATGTGTTTCTGGAAGACAGATGTGGAGAACACTTGAAGACGGCATTCGGTGATTTGATAGAGTTAGACATGTCTGCGGGAAATATGTAACACTGTCAATCTTTCAATCATGATGTAAGTGTTAGAATTTGAAATCAGATAAGGGGAGGTAATAAATAATACTAGTTAAACAGTCGTGTCTCGGGTACAAATTAAGTAAAGCCCTCCTAATATCCTGGTCTCAAAAACTATGATCAATATACGGCAAATCTATATTTAAAAATATAACTACTTACTTTATCATCATCACTCATTGGCTTCATCATAATTATTACCATCATCAAGGTGCATTGCATTCAACAAATTTGTCCAAGTGCCTTCCTGTGCCATCCGCTCAAGATCGTCCGATGTCGTCTGTATCCCTTTAACTTCTATCTCCAGAAACTGGGACATGATTTCCTTCTTCTTCTTCAAGTACCATGCCTAGTGGCATAGGAGATTATGTCTCTCCACAACTTGTTGTCTCCAGTACAATTTATCAAATTCATTTTTGACCTCCTTCCATGCAACAATGTCAAAATGTCCAGTATTTGCTCTCTTTGTCTTACCCTATCTCTTTTTTCCTTCAAACTTACCTGTTGTTACGATATTTTCCAGCTTTCCTCTTCTCATGCCATGCCCAGACAAAGTGGATTTATTCCTTCTAACTTGTGAAATAAGTTTCCTTTGCGCATTGGCCTCTTTCGTGACATCCTCATTACTTTTGTTGGCTGTTCATGGAACATGATACGGCATATAAAGGCAGGCAGAAGGACAATTAAACAAATATATATATATATATATTATATATATATATATATATATATAAATATATATATATATATATATATATATATATATATATATATATACATATATATATATATCCGACCAATTCTTTCTGGGGCGCACTCGGTGCTGGGGTCCGCGAGATGTGCCACCTCCACACAAGCCCGTAGTTCATCATCATCATCAGTTGCCATCTCCACAACGAAGGTTGGCTGTAATGGATCTCCAACGTCTTCTGTCTCTTGTCTTGGTGGTACACTCTGATAGACTCCCGTCCATCTCTTGATGTTATCTTCCCACTTATAGCACTGTTTTCCCTTTGCACGTTTGCCTTCAACTCTCCCTTCTGTTATGGTCTTCTGCAAGGTGTTATGCCTTTTTATGTGGCCAAAGTATTTTAGCTGCCGAACTTTGACCTCTTTCTTTCGTTTCTTTCTTTCTTTCTTTTCTGTCTATCTTTTCTTTTTTCTTTCTTTCTGTTCTCTTTTCATACCTAGATTTTCTAGGACCTCCTTATTTGTTTTCATCCCTTTCCATGAGATACGCCCCATTCTTCTATATATCCACATTTCAAGAGCCTCAATTCTTTCTTCCAAATGCTTATTCATCGTCCATGTTTCTGCACCATACAGAAATGCAGAATATATATAACACTTTATGATTCTCAGTTTTAATTTATGAGATAACTGTTTGGATGTCAGTATATGTTTCATGTTGTTGAATGTAGCTTTGGCCAGTCCTATTCTCTTCTTGATTTCTGTTTCACATCTGCCATCTTCTGTTATTATATGACCAAGATATACGTAGCTCTTGACTTGTTCCAGGATTTTCCCATTTACGCTTATCTTTAATGTGGGTTTATCGTCTGTTTTGCTAATTATCATAGTTTTAGTTTTCTCAATATTAATGTCGAGTCCATATTCATGACTTATACTGTTCACTTGCTTCACTAGTTCTTGTAACTCCTGTTCGCTTTCAGCTAACAACACGGTATCATCTGCATATCTAAGGTTGTTTATTGATCTTCCACTGATGTTCAGTCCTGGTATTTCCTGTATCTGTTTGAAAATTTTTTCGGTGTATAAATTAAATAGGCAGGGGGACAGCACACAACCTTGTCTGACACCTCTTTTTATGTCTATGTATGGTGAATAATTCCCGTAGTTACAACGCTCGAACTAGGGAGGTAGTACCTTTAAAACAGGAATATCTGGAATAGCTTGAATTATTTTTAAATTTCATTGTTCTCATTCTATTTTTTCTTAATCGTCACGTTAAACCTGAAGATATCAAAAATCGATCTCTGTTGTCTCAAATCTCCACAGAGTAAAAACAATGATGATGCACCTGAACTGGTCTTGGCAACGACAATCATGTATTCTCTGTTCAATCAATTAGTCTAGATCAATCAACACTTCAGCATATCTTTGTCCAGCAATTGTAAATCAGGCATTCAACAAACACCTACCTTCCAAGTCTTTTATTGAAGCTCAATGTTATTTCAAGCTGTTTGGCCTGTATTCTTCAGATTTGTATTTAGTTCTCCTTTCAATCACAACATATAGTTTGAGATGTCTACCTCTGCCTCTCTTTCCATGTAGTTTACCACTAAAACAATGACTGCCTTGTACATGCATCACACAACAGGTTTCACACACAGTGTGTGTCACTATCACAATCGCCAGCACGTCTTCTTCTCATCTTTGTTCAAACTGGCATTTTGTTTCTTGTTATAAAATAAGGGGTATTATTTTAAGATTTAAAAAATTCAAAAACTAAAAACCTTGGTATGACAATTAAACTAAAATCATGGTCTAAATTTATTTTTATGTTTTTAACCGTGTTCGATAACAAATGGTAAACAAATGGTACTTAAAAAATGTTGTTATGTAACGAATAAACAAATGTCTTTATCTAAAATAAGCAAAATTCTTCATTTTTTCATGTAGGGTTTTCTTATGCCCCGTCAGAGGTTGAACTGGATTTATTTATCTCATAATCTATAAGAGTACGGAGAACAACAACAAAAAAAAATTATTAGAAATAGCCAATTTGCTACCGTTGACATTGAAACAAATATTGATGGAACCCTGAGTTAGATAACAGTCAAGAAGAAGAGTGGTTTCCCCTGAGGGTGGACTCGACAACGTTCCAACAGAGATGTCGAAATAAGAGGAGTAAACCACTCGGGAATACCTCGCTTGTCCACACCTGATGCTGTTTGTTACCTCTGTGTGTGGTGTTTGTGTGTGTGTAGGACGTTTGGATGTTTCAGGCTTTCACTGATTTGTGAGAAAGGTACAAGGAAATAAACAAATGTAGGTCGCATCTCTGATTAAAAGCATTTTCGATCATAATTCTCCGTATCAGTGCGTATTTAATTTTTGTGGGTGTGATACTATACTGTAATTTATTTTTTCAGAAGGCCCCATGTCTTTCTCTTTGCATTATTTACACTATTTCTAGGAGGGATTACAGGTAATCCTTCTCCATGTTTCTTCTCCTTCTATTAATTACGTTTTTTTCAAGATGAGATCACGATGGAGTTTGATCTATGTGTTTAGAATAGGGGTGTAGGGAATTAGAAAGTATTATTCTAGATTAAGATTATAGAGGCTAGATCAGGATTTGCACCAGTGTCCTTTTTTTAAAGATATTGCGTGGCCATATACGCATTTTTCGGGAGTTAAATTATTTGCGGCCATTTTTGCTTCATTTCCGCAGTATAGGGCTAGGACCAATTCCCGGTTCTTTGTCTAGCAGAAACTGGTTGCATCAGAAAGATCTAAGGTTCTGATTGGCGGAGAGCTAACTGCAGTTGAAATGCAGAGCGCCCATTGGCTTTAGAACCACGCCGCGCATATGACGTCATGAAGTCGGCGCGTGGGGGTCTTGATTATAAAAGGCCTATATTTCATAGCCTCTTTCTCTTTTAATGAAAAATTGCCAAAGCCGGGTGCCAGAAGCATATTGTCGATTGCCTTCAGTTGGACATTCGAGATTTGGTAAGCATGAATTTTTGCGTGAGGACTTTATTTAATTTTTTCTAGTCCTAGCCGATCATTTAAGTCTCTGTGGGAAGTTTTAGTTTAATTTAATTCTTAACTCCAGAGCCATCAATTCGATCTGAGTGATAGACATGAGAAACTAGGTCCATTTAATTCCTTATTTCAGGAATAGCGGTATTTAAGATGATTTGAAAGTTGCGAGGTTTCGGCCATGCTTGGATCTATTTCAAAAAACAGGTCTGCAGAGAAACCCGCATCTGCGAATTTTATTTATTTACAGAATAGTCGGGAGCGTGTATGTGTATTTTCATTTGTGATTTTAGTGAGAGTATTGATGCTCGCTATTTATATAGTTACGCATATAACTGTGGACGGAAGTGATAGAGGTATTAATTGGAGCACGTGTGTGCTATCAGTAATGAATGTATGCAGGAGCGCGTGGTTGAAAAACTGCGGCACCACGTGGCTGAACTACGGGGTTTTCAAGTTGATAATCGGGGGTTATGTATAACTTTTGACGGCAGGTAGATGCTAGCGTAAACAGGATTATATGTTATTGATTGTGCATTATTGTTCTGTGAATTCAGAAGATGGGAGAAGTAATTTTAAAGGGAATTATTTTGTATTACATTTTGAATGTGATTACTATTATTGACGGGAATTTTAGGAATTCCTAGAGAGGGCTAGTTTTAGTTGAGTTAAACATTACGGCATTAGTGTCAGCGTAAGAAGTAGGCCACAGTACGTCTGCCCAGACGGGCCAGTGAAAATATTGTTGTTGCTCGGAGTTAGTCAGGCAGAAAAAGCGATCTGGGTTAGCCAATGTTTACTTTGTAGGCTCAGGTAGAGAGGGGAGTTACGTGGTGAAGAGTAAGGAAGTTAATTGTTATTTGAAATGTATTATTATGGTTTGTTTAGCTGTTGTTTTGTTTTGTCTAAAACAGCAGGTACCGGCTTTGTGGGAATGAGAGCGGAATTTTGAGACCACAAAATTTCTCCCACGGCAAAGTTGCGGCATTCGCAGAACCGCAAGGGTTTTACGTTAGTTGCCAGTAGTGGAAGGAGAGGAAGAAAATACGTTTTCCCAGCCAGGGGAAGACATTTTCCAGCGAATAGGATTTTTGTGGATAAATCCTGAGCTCTGACGCTCGTTACACACGCAGATTTGGCAGGCGGCCAGCGTTGTGGTAATTTTTATGTTCGTTTCTTCACGGCCATAATAAAGCCGACGGCCCAGTTATAGGTACTCGGGCAGGTAATTTCAGAGTGGTAGAAGTCAGCTACAGTTCCAGTCCAGAATCCAGTGGGGTTCTGTTAAACCTCAGTCATCAATTCCAGAGTTAGTGGAGAGAGATAGGGTAAACATTCTCTCTACTGAAGTCAGCACAGATAGGCAGAACTGTTAGTTTTGGTGAATCATAGCAGAGGACAGCTGCTAAAGTTTAGAGGTGCAGTTAGTTGTGTTCAGGAGATTCCAGGATAGGCTGTGTAGAACCGAAGTCTGTGCAGAGATTGTGTAGTCACTTCGCCGTCGTTCCAGCTATCAGTGGACTTAGAGTTAGAGTTAGAATTTAGAACAGCTAGTTTGGAGTGTAGGTGACATCAAGTGCAGTGGAGTTCATTTCAGTTAACCTTACCTTCTTTCTCCATACAGGTTGCAATTGTGGGAGAAGGGTTGGGGTTGATGCATTTTTAACTGTGCTTGATTTTGTTTCAGGTGTGCATCCTCGCACTTCATGTATTTTGACATGTAGATGAGTTTGTGTATAGGTGTATAATAAACTTGTATAAATTGTAGCTGGCATCAGCCATTTCCTTTAGTACAGTAGCTATATGTTGTCTGTACCTTGGTGTTTGTGAATCTTAATTGAACCTTATCCCCATAGGGTAGTTAGAGGTGGTTCGAGGCCATAGCAATTTAAACGTCCGAAGTGGCGAGGAAAGAATCAACCTCGGTTCTCAACCTCGGAGCCAATGGTCTCAACTTTCACTTTTTTTCACTATATTTCTATCTGAATCTAATTTTCCAGTCTTCCTTCTCACTAGTGTCTTGTCACTATAGGTAGACAGTCTCTAGTCCTAAATCCATTTCGTGACAGTGGGCAGTGGGGGAAACCGAAATACACCCCTTCCCTTCAAACTTTTCTCTTTCACTCAACAATTTCTACCATTTTTTAACATTAGACTACCTGTTTGATTTGAAGAATATTTATTTATATTTTAAATGATGTTCTCAGTATCACATAGACGGTGTTATAACAAAATGGCTTGAGTAAAGGTCTCATGTATTTTTATACTTCCTTGTTTTATGTCTAGTCTATCCTTCCCGTGAAAGGTAGAAATTATATTTTCCTGTTATAATAATGGGAGATAATCTGTCATGTTATAAAAATGGGATACAGTCTTGCCCTCGTTACAAAAGGGAGGTCATTTTTTTCCTTTTATAAAAAATGGAAAGTTGTCTTTCCCTGTAATTAAGAAGAACTAAAATCTCTGACCTAAGAGTCTTTTATAATTGGACATGCGCCCTAATATAACCGACTAGGTTGAACGGGACGCGCCTCGCCAAAACGAGGCAAAACTTTACTTTAAAAAAATGTTTTTTTCCTTCCAGTAATGAAAGTGTAAGGTTGTCTTTCCCTGTTACAAAAGTGGTGTGGTCTCTTTGATTGTTATGTGACAAAATAATCGAGCTATTCTTTCGTTAACATTTTTACTTCACTCCTCTCGGTCAGTATCCACTCGACTATTTCTTCTTTCTTCGTGTAGTTAATTCCATTTACGCCTTCATCTACCGATATTATCGTCTCCTTGGGTTGACACATTGACATTCTCACACGTTTCGGCTTGACTTCACATTTCACGTATCCTTTGATTGTGATCAGTACAAGAGTAGCCAGATAAGATTAAGTCAACATTTGGTCTGCCGTTTTCTGTTTTTATACACGGGCTACTGATAAATAATCAAGTATTATGCTTCAACCCAGCCAGCAAAGATAACAAACAAGAAATGTTGTGGATGGTAGCGTAAGATAACATGTGTATTATTTGATAGAAATGATTACAGAAGTCGCTTTGTCACGGTTTGCCTCCCGTTAGCTTTGCAGTAGTGGTCCAACAGTGGCTAAAATTCAAGAGTAACTAATGTGGGTCTTCAAAGGTGTCTACCTATGCACAAGATTACTCTTGGCAGAGTTGTAGACAGAAGGATAATGGTGCTTCTACCTCAAGGTAATATTCACAAGATATTCAGAAAAGCTAGAACAATGTTGCATTGGCTGGGCACGTTCACTCTAGTCTATGCCGTCAACTTTCGTGAAGGATTATGTAATATAGTTTTAGCTCGTACAAGTCCCCAGCTGAATTAATTCAGCGAATTTCCTCTTATTATTATTTATAGCTCTGTTTGAGTGTATTTAAGAAAATTGTCTGAGACATTCAAAATGATTAAAACAACTTTAAATTTGGAAAGACATAAATAACAAATTTAATAATCACTTCGGTTTTAACAGTTATTAAAAATTGAATATTCTTTAATAAAAATTGGTCATCATCATATGATGTTAATGATGTTATATAAGGGGAAGTTTCACTTGGCAGCCTTTATGTGTACACGTAGTTGCTGGAGTTTCTGCTCCCGCTAGTGTTTTGGTTCTTCGCAGATAGGTGACTCTATTGCTCACGTTCCTGGTCAAGATTAAGAGTTGCAGCACGTTCCAGGTAGAATCAGGGAGTAACTGCGAAGCTGGTCCCTGTCTCTAAGACCCGTTTGGTGGTGGTGTCTAGCGTCAACTTCGGGCCACTTATATCCTCATTTGTTCCAGAAATAGTACCCTCAACTGGTACTACCAAGCCAATCTTTAGGCTTTCAAACTGCTGCCTCAGAGAAATAAAGGCACTTGTAGAGGCCTCTTACACGTGGTCTGAGGTGTTGTTACTTTAATAATAGGTTCCCACTTTGACTTGTGTTTCAGTTCCCTCGGATTCCGGTTTTCCATGTTAAAATGGAAGAGTTTTTCCTGGGCTTTTATGTCCTGAAAATGCTCAAACAAGGTCCGGTCTGATAATTGAAAGCTGATTTTAGTCTTTTCTCTGGCACGATCTGGTTGTCTTCTTGGCGCGAGTGAATTTTCACAGTGTTCTAACCTGGCTAAAGTGTCAGGTTATATTGCCTGTCTTCCCCCGCATTTGTTTGTTACGATGTTAAGCAGGGTTCCAATCGGAAGGGATGTTGTGCCTTCATTCCGAATGTCTGCCAATCGTTTCAAACATGCGTGTTTTGTGGGGTAATTCAAATTATTTCCACATGAAAATGTCTGCGTTTCGGCAGAGGTCATATCTCCCAAATATGGAATGAAAACGTCCTATCCTCTCTCAGCAGTGTTTACAAATAACTTCATTTTACTTTCACATAAATTAATGTAACAAGGTGTACCGGAAACGATTATGTCTTTCTTGTCTGTCCAGAAATGTGTCCTGCAGACAAGTAATCTAACTACCCGTCGCTTGCGCAAACAAAATTCTTCGTTTACCCATCTGTTTGAGGAATGCACATTCGCCTTATCAGCGATTAGACAAATTCGCTGGGCGATTTTAGTGCTAATCTGTAGCCTGATGTCGGGCACACCATAAATTTTCCAACATGATTGTCGGTTAATATTATCTCATCCGTCTCATTTTCCAGCAGGGATGAACGGGTAAACAAACAGACATGACGACTTGTCACTGAGAGGAATGTAAGATGATTTGAAAGTACAAAATATCTGCTTGATAGTAGAGAAAGAAAATGTGCCAACCACAGAAAAGCACTCAAAAAATGTAACTAAATACTGAAAGAGAGGAAAGAGATCGACCCGATATTTCTGTAACAAGCTTTATTAGACTCCTAACCTTGCGGTTGAGTTTGAAATTAGAAATTAAACTAAACTAAAATTGTCATTGGATTTCACCCAACAGAACCTCATAAGGTGACATCTCTACGTGGGCAAAAATTAAACTTTAAAACCTAGCACATTTTGAAGATTTCTCACTCCATCTCTTACCCTCGCCAGGAGATCACAGACAATCAGAATAAATAGAACTGTAGATTCAATTAGAGAACAGACAAAAGAACTAGCAGTAGCTGTAAAAATTAAAAACATTGTGAACTTCAGAGTTAATACTTAGCGCTCCATGTCCGAGCAACCTTCCTCACATGTCAACAGTTGGAACCAAACTCCCAGAGGTACGTTTGCATCTTAAACAGCTGCAGTACTTAAAACGGCCATCTTGTGCAACAAAGTCTGGATATATTATTAGTCACCCAATTTACTGGGGTAAGTTGTAACATGTAGATTTGATTAATTTTATTTGCATTTGACATGAATGAATTACTTACTGATGTACAGTTGCGTAGAAGGCTGGCAACCTCATCATATATAATAACTTGCCACATAAACCGACACGGCAAGAGCTGGTGATAGTTACGTGCTGGTTCCATTACAAGGAACCAATAGAACAAAAGGTAGCCTCAGGCTATACGTTTCATATAGGGAACAGGGAGTGTATGATGAAAACATCATGGTATATATCTTTTATACCAACATTTCTAATTAAGATTTGTTATATATAAATATACACTGGAACCAGACCAGGAGGAAGACAGCTGATAGGATAGCGTGGCGCTCTCTCTGATAAAATCTCTACCCCCCCCCCCCTTCTCCCCCGGTAGAGGAGGAACGACTTAGTAAGTAAGTTGTACTTTTATTATGTAAAAAATGTCGCCACACATAACATTTTATATTTATTTGTTTTTTACTTTTAATTCAAATCCTAATTTTGTATGACACAGAGGTATTATTTCAGCTGTTGAATTTCGTTGATGGTTTATTTTATTCTTGCTCAAATCTCTAGTTAATCTTTTCCATCTTCCCTGATGGGCCTCCCCCTATCATTACGGTTAATCGAAATTTGAAAATATCAACTTTGTGTTTAACGTAATCGTGAACGCAAGAGAAAAAGTTGAGTATTAAGATTTTTTTCACTTGCTAATGGCACATTTGTCTCAACATCAACATTTGACGATGCTCTCAGAAGCATAGCACTTCGTGGTAGAAATACGGCTTGTGGGGTTGAAAGTCTGTAGTCTATGAAAACAAACGTAAAATGTGCTTTTACTATTTGACTGTTTGTGTTTATTTCTGAAGTTTTCATATAGGATTTGTAGTAAAGATATCCGGATTGAATGAAACTTCACCTTTTGTTTATGTTGTTGTTGTCATTGGTCCAGCGGTGTTTGGGCTGTCGCCCTTCGACCCATGCCATAAATGTGCATGTGTTAGCAAGTTGATGGTTTGCTCCATATAAAGTATTCCTTATATGGCCTCGGAGGAAGGAGCATTGTCCTAACATCATCGACTGCCGGGCACTCAAACAAGTGGTATTTAAAATGTCGAAAATTTTGTATCCATGACTCAGTTAAACTACTTCTCACAATTTTTGTGACACATTTCAAAACGGTACAAGTAGTAGGGCATGGCGGAAACGATTATCATTCAGGAGGCGCGCAGGAGGCGCGTGACTTTTATATAGCAAAAACGCCAGGAGGCACGTGACTTTTATATAAGCGCATTCAGGCGGCGCAAGATGGCGGACTTGAGCTAACAAGGGGAGGTTATTTTTAGATAACAAGAAGAGGAGGGGCAAGATGGCGGAATTGAGATAACAAGAAGAGGTATTTTTAGATAACAAGAAGAGGGTGGTTTTTTATATGTTATTGTTGTTAGTATAGCCAACTTAGGTAGTGGCTGTATTAGACAAACAACATTTAGACAAACTTTTAGATAATAGGAAGACGATATTTATACGTTATATTTAGACAAACAGTTATACAAACAGTTATACAAACATTTAGACGAATATTTAGACATACAATTAGACGATATATAGGTAACAAAAAAAGCGTTTTAGTTAATATAGTTTTTTATTTTTTCAAATACTAAAGGACAACTCTCAATCGCTTGGTAGGCTTCTTCTTCTTCTGTGGTAGATTAGGGACATCGGGTAGGTCTGTGGTAGGAAACCAACTAGGTTCTGGGAATACTGGACAGCTAGACTTCATGATTTCGTCAAACAGGTTAGTGGAAGGCTTCTTCGGGGGTAGGACATCGGCCAGGTCTGTGGTAGGAAACCAACTCGGTTCTATTGGTTGGTAACAGCTGGAATTGATGTACTGATCAAACGTGGTAGTGTTAGTAGGATAGGTATCCGTGCTTGGTGGCTGTAATCGGTCAAATTCGGCGAGGATTTCGTTCTGTAACGTTAAGAAATGTTCAAACTCGGGGCGAGTTAACGTAATGCCGTGTTTGGTAGGAAATTTGAGGTAGGATTCACCAAAATATCTTCGCACGTGTAGTAAAGGTTGGCCTCGGTAAACACTTACAGACGCAGCCTTCAGACCACTAGCCAAAGGTTTAAGCATTTCATCACTTCTCTTGATGTAGACCCAGTTGGTGGGAGCAGTCATTTTCAACGAGATGTATCTAGTGTGTTAATAAAGTGTCTTCCAAGTGTTTATATCGTATAATCTGGGTTTTTTAAGCATGCCCTAGCTAGGATTTGATTCGTCGAACATCGAGCGTGTGTTAGGCAGGACGTGATTCGTCGATGTATTGCGTGGGAACAATGACACATGGCTGTATTGTCGTGAGGGAAAAAATACACCTGTCTATTGATTTCGTCCTTTGTTTATCAAAGTGGGGTTGAGTTTCACTAGCCAGAGTTTGACTAAGCGTGTAATTAATCGATCGTTGGCGTGTTGTCTAGCCGAAAATGGTAGTAGGACCCACTGCATAGTACCACCTCGTGTTTTGATCAAGATGAAATAAATGGCGTAGAGCCCGCAAACGTTGGTGACTACATCTTGTAAATGTCTGGCGTTGTAGTTAACAGGTCGAGTAGAGTTTCTGGCTATAAAATTAATCAAGTCCGAGTGTGTAGGTGGTAGCCCAAAAGAATCAAAATATTCAAAAGTACCAAGTCCGTTATAATATAGGGCGACCCAGTGGTCACCGGGGCGATAGCTAGGATCAGTGTTGATGACGAAAGCAGCCGTCTTGGTCGGATCGATGCGTAGAGGTAATTGGTCACGAGCTAACACTTTAACGAGCCCAGTTCGTTTAACAAATATGTCTGACAGGAGGATGGTGCGTATCTCGTCTGTATTCATTGTCTAAGTGGTGTAGTCTGTCAAAACTTGGCGCGATTTCGAGATCTCCAAGATCGAGTCTTGCTCGGCGTAGACGAGAACCTGTAATGGTTCGGGTGTGACCTCGGCGAATTTAAGTTCTACTGAGACTGGGCCCGACTTGGCCATCTCAAACTGGTCTAGTAGACTGGGGGTGAGGTCAAAGGCTATAAGGCGTAACCGTGCTTAAAATGTCTATACTCGAGGTCGTTGCCGGCGTCTTTACCGACCAGTCCCATAGCTAGATTCGTCGCGAAGAAGGCTCTCACGTACTGGTTGTGTTCATAATCCATGGTGTAATCAGCGTGTTGTTCAGTGAAACGTCGACTTGGGAGAATAAACTGTGCAGGTAATAGTTGATCGGGGCCACCTCTGCGTCAGCGGGTAATGCGCCGCCATTAGCTAACGTAACTTTGGCGCGCACGTGCAGAAAAGTATTGAACAAATCTAGATATTCCTCACCGTTTCCCGAAATTACAAATTCCACCGGGGCTCCGGGGGCTAAGGCGGCCAACGGATGTATCTCCACAAATTGTCCCTCTTTTACGGCTGTCTGCGTTGGTGGTACGCTAAACAAATCTAGACCACTGTGAAGACACTCGCACGAGCTGGGGTGAATAAGCGCCATCATTCAAATATATCAGAGTACCTTCGCTTCTTCTGGTGAGAATGAGAGGGCCGAGCTCGATTACGGCGTTTTATGCGTTTCGGTTCGCCAGGTGGGGCAGCTCTCGTTTTTCTTTTTCTTCTAAGCCCGCTACCCGATTGGTTAGTGGTGAGGTGTTCAACCGCTCCCTGTAATAAACGTTGACCCGACTCCTTGGCTCGTTCACGAAATGCCTCGCCAACATTTCTGCCGGCTAACGCATCGCTCGCGACCTGTAGACCGGTCTCAAGCCCTTCTCTGAGTAAAGCTTTGCCTCCAGTTTTTAACCACGGGAGAACCATACGACCGAGCCCGCCGAAAAAACTACCCAAACCATGTCCTCTTTGACTTCTGCCTCCGATAAACACTGGCATCCCATGGCCAGCTTGGTTGCAGTAAAACTCCTCATACATCTTGGGGTTTCGTCGGATGGGTACGTGTCTGACCATTTTTTTCTAGTCAAAATCAAACCGTCTGTGAGTTCAGAAGTGTAGTGTCAACACCGAAGCTCCGCTAGTGAATGGGATAGTCTTACCCTGATCGTTAGTTAAAAGGATTTCCACCGCGTGAAACGAAAAACGGCTCAGGGGTACGTAGTGGGGTTTGTCGTAAATCCTGAAAACAGAAGCATTAGTCCTATCCAAAATAGGCACAATCCGTAACAAAGGGACAGAGGCATCTCCAACCGGTCTCGCCGCTACGAGATCGCAGTACATGTATACATTTTTCATGTCGCTATCCATTTGCACTTCAGTCTCGCCTCGTAGTATTGGGTCAATGTCTGTGGCGAGTGAGGCAGGAAAACCTAACATGTGTTTCAACGTCTCGCTAATTCTAACTTCAACCTCCGGATCATACAGATTCAAGGTGGCCTTATTATTGTTAAAATGGAATCTAACTCGGGCTTTTTCATCCACATCCGTGGCTAAAAGCAAACGATTCAACTCGTCGATCAGCGTGTCAGGTGACGTGTATAGACCAGCGGGTAACGTGAGTAGTACAGACTCATCTTCTTTGTTGGGAAAATAATGTAGCCATACATCATCCTCTAGCACGTTAAAATAACTTTTGGGAAATTGAATCTCAACCAAACCAACCTCGTAACGCGAACTCAAGTCTATAGTCTGTGGCAATTTGACGAAAAAGTGACCGGCGTTATTGTTTGGGTATATTTTCATCGAGGCATTGCTGGGTAAAGTCACGTAAAAACTCATCCTATCTTGGGGTTAGGTAACATGTAACCCAGACAACTGCTCATTAAAGCGATCCAAAACTTGCCGTCTGGTCCCTCTGCGTTGCTCCGACTCAGATTGAATAATGAGACACCGATGACGACATATATAACGATCATCTGACAGATGAAAACGATCTCTAGTCGCGGGACTAGTTTCCCCAAAAAAGACCAGAACGAGGTTCTCGCGGTCTTGGGAGGGGTGGCCTCAAAACTGGGGTGCTCACGTCTTCTTCAATATCCATCAGTCTCGATATCTCGCTAGCTGTTTGGACGAAATCCAGCTGTTGAATGACGAGTTATAACCGAACCATTTGACTAAATATTCTTTTACACCCCTGACACCGCGGCGTTCCTCCAAAATGGACTCTATTCGATAAACTATCTTGTCGCCGACTCGTTGCAGCTCTTCTTGGTAAAAAGAACCTTTCAATTCCTCACCCGAATCATCTTTAAGGACGTACGTAACCGGTCTTGTTTGGTTTTGTCGGCTGATCGTAAACAACTCTTCTGTCCACGCCGGCGTATAACCCTTTTTAAAAGTTTGTCTGGCTTGGGCGATCCGCACGCGATCACCAGGTTTAAAATAGACTTTTCTACCGACGACGTCAGGGGTCGAATACAAAGTACGCCACACTTCTTCTTGATTGTTCGGGGTAACTTCCACCGGCGCCATCTTAATACTCTGATGATACGAATTGTTGTAATTGTGGACCAGTTGTTGTATCACGTCGACGTAGCGAAGACTGTTGGTTTTGGTAAAGTAACGCCACGTTTTTTCTTTGAGGGTTCGATTAAACCGTTCGACGATAGCTGCTTTGGTGTCTTCATTCTCCGTAGTGAAGAAATGGACTTTCTCATCTTTAAGAAATTTTAAGAATGTTTTGTTGACAAACTCACTGCCTTTGCCTGTTTGAAAATTTATCGGTTTGCGACTGTTAAAAATTGTCTTTACCGCTGTTACTAACGCTGGCCCAGTCTTGTTTTTCAACGGAACAGCCCAAGCGAATTTACTAAACACGTCAATACACGTTACTAGATAGGAATACCCATCGTTGAATCTTTTTAAACCACGCAAGTCAATTAAATCAGCCTGGAACTGTTGATCGATACCACCCGCAATGGTCGTACGTCGTTTAAATTTTCTGCGCACCGGTTTATGTAGGGTGTAGGTGTCCTGATGGCCTAGCCACTCTTCAATTTTTTTACGACTAAGTTTGGTTGCACGTTGTAAGGCGGTGATTCCTCCATAAGCTCCAGGGCGTTTTGGATCGTAGTAATGTCGTTTTAAAATCACTTCTTTGGCCATGCTTCCCACTTTGGTGTCTTTTTCCTTCTTCTGAGCGAATACGACGATGATTCTCGCAATTTACTGACCACTTTTTTTCGATTAGTGGGTGTGACGGGTGGGGACTGAGGCGTTTTGTCCACGTCCTCCTTAAGTACAGTGGGTTGTTCGTTGGTTTGTGTTGGGGGTTTAATATCTACGAGCCCTAGAGGTACGTGTCTGTACTGTTCTAGTCGAGTCAAATAACGCTGTAATGTTTGTTGATAAAGTCTAGCCTTGTCACCGATTGGTAGATCTTGTTGATCCAAGACTAGTTGCATTTGCGTATCCAATTCTCCCAAGTTATCTCTTAGAGCATCGGGTGGTCTATAAGGTTTTTCTAACAAACGAGGATCCATCAAAACCATTTTTTTAGCCATTTTACAAAAAACCTTTTAGTACAGATAGTATTGGTTTTAACAACACACTTAAAAAACCTCCAGATTGTAAAAACTGTTTTCGTCTTTTGAGCGAGACTTTCTTCTTGGTAAGCGCTCGCAGGATGTTTTTGTAACGACGTATACGTCTCTTCTGATTGGGTGTTAGTGTAACGTTACCTTTAAAAACGTTGTGACAACATTCACAGAGTGTTCCTACCAGCTCGGGTGATGCTGTTTTCATAACAGCCTTGATGACTGGGGGTTTGGCTGTACCTAGAAATTTTAACATCTCAGCATGTTTTTTTTACTTTTTCTCCCATGTTACTTGGGTATGTGTTGCGTGATAAATTCTCGCAACATCGTTTTATTACAATATCTATTTTATAACGCAAGGGCAACAACTGCTTGAAATTTATAGTCACTTTTCTTGGTAAGCATTTGTCTTCCCGCGTTGGTATTGAATGCAGTTAAGTTTTGAGCTTTGGTCTTTTTGCGCTGGACTGCGCATGACTGGTCTTGTTTTTTGGTCGATCGGTTTCCGCCCACCACTAGTGGAGTGAGCGATTTGAATGGCGAAAGAGATGCCTCGTTGAAGAGGGGATCTCCGCTATTTTTTGTTCTGTCAGGGATGTGTAGTCCTCTTAATGGATATTTCGTTTATTCGAGATAATACCTCTAGTGTTTCCCACATGTCGGGAGGCGTGATATTTCTGTGTATTTCCTGAAGGCAAGGTAAATTGACTTTTCATTAACTCTATCGATTTTGGGTCGTGAGCGATTTCGATTCATAGCCTGTCTTCGAAAGTCGTCGTCACGAGATGTTTTCCCAGCTCACATGTCGCTGTATTGTACTGCATCGGTTGATGCATGTCCCAAGGACCATTACTTGCTACTTTGTTAAATGAACTAGGTTTGGAAAACCTTTATTATCTAGATGATATTTTTGAGGACATTATTTATACTTCGGCAGACGTGTCTGTCTTGCTGAAGTCAGACTAAGGAGGGTGAACTGATCTCATACATCTGGTTATCTCCTGGCTGTTATAGAAAAGGATGGAGTTTTTCACCTGACTACATTTACAGCACTATGAAATATAACATGCATCTGACTCATCATTGTAATGCTGTCTACCGTCTATTGCTGTATTGAATGTTGCTGTGATAATGACTGTTTGATGTGCCTACATATTCGCGTAACCATTTTGTCACTGTGGCGTCCACAATAAATAATGAAGAAAAACGTCAACGGCTGTTACAAGAATCATTGACTTTATACGTCGTGAGTTTACTGACGTCCTATGTGGATTGCCCTGTTATTTTTGTATGAACATTGTTTGACTGAACACATCTGCACACTACACAAAACCAGACATGCGGATACCATCCATCATCATATGGCATCACGCATCATTTGGTGGCCATAAGCTGGTTTGATTCTGGTACCAGCAAACACGGGGTCCCTTACCCACTTCATTTTCAACAAGAATTCATCAGCATCCTTCAAGAAATTAATATTCTTCAATACAGTCAACATCTTCAAAATTTTCAAAGTACTCGGCGTTGCCCGGTAAAAGTCAAAATTTCAACTTTTTGACGGAAACAAGAATTTGACAGTACCCGGCGTTGTTACATGTTGCCGGATAACTCGGACTGCTGTTATCTTTTACGCAAGTCAAGCAAGTTGCTGCTGTCAAGGTTCCAGTGCTGTCATTTTTGTGAAGGTCAAGTGCCGGTTGAAACGGGTTGTTTTCTGAAGAAGGCCAAGTACCGATTTCCATCAACTTACTTTTGGATTAGAAGGTCAAGTGCCGAAACAACTCAACACACAGTATTTCAGAAGCTCTTGTACCATCGTGTTAGCAGTGGAAGCAGTTCAGATGTGCCATCATCGTTGGAGTTTCGCTCTTTAGGACGTTGATTGACATCCGTTTTTTCTGCTGTTCGACGATTGGAAGCCTATAAGTTAAGTGGCCTGTTTGTATGTAAACTGTGCCCTTATACTTCTGCTGAGTCTTCTGTGTATCATCTCATTCTATATGTTATATGTCTATATGTTATTTGTATATTTATATGTTTATATTTCAGCGGGTTCTCGGTTGGGTGGTGTCTCCGTTAGATTATGCCACGTCATAGAGGTCGTCTATTGTGAGCGTTTTCTGTAGGGTTTGCAAATTTCAGATACTGGAATTTGCTAAGCGACTTCTGTTGCTATTTATGTTAGCTGTGATGACATGTTTTAATATTGTTTTCGTTATTATTTCGCATTCTTTAGTTTTGTTTTGATTTGTTTGTATTTGTTAGCCTACTCTTGTCTATAATTTAGTTTCATACAACATTTTTGTTTATACACTGTGGTGTCATGTATTTTGTTTAATTATAGCGCAGATATCGTTACATTTTTTGTGATATTTCATTAATTTCTGCTTTATTTTTAGTTGATTTCTGCGAACGTTTTTGTATTGTTGCTGATCTTTGTTATTGTTTACATTGTTATTGTTTACATTGTTTGCATTGTTTACATTTTCAATGTTTACATTCTGCATGTGTTTACATAGTCATTGTTTACAGTTATAGTAATTAGTTAATGGGCTATGCTAATGCACTGTTACTACTACACTGATGATAAATGAATGATGAATAGTGTCGTGCACTATTGAATGAGAAGTGCACTTATGATCAAGAATTGAGTGCTGATATTTCATATACAAGTTCTTTGATTGGAGACTTGTTTCCCACAGAGACTGGGATAATATAATGTGATGTGAATATACAAGTGCTTAATTAAGACTTGTTACACTTAGGTTTGAAATAAATTAGTTAATTATTTCAGGTTTTGGACTCATATGTTAGACAACATGTCTACATCTGAGCACTTTATTGAGCAGGGTAAATTGCTTGGGAAGACTGGTGATAAGTTAGAAGAATTTGCAACTGCTCGATATGATAAAGCAATGGAAGCTGAACAAAAGAAACTGCAGATGCAGGTGGATGAAAAAAGATTCCAAATGGAAATGGAAAAACAAAAAAGGGAATCAGAAGCTGAGGAGAGAAAACTCCAGCTACAGCTAGAGGCTGAAAATAAAAGACTTGAAAAAGAGGCTGAAAATAAAAGACTTGAAAAAGAGGCTGAAAATAAAAGACTTGAAAAAGACGCTGAAAATAAAAGACTTGAAAAAGAAGCTGAAAATGAAAGACTTCAAAAAGAGGCTCAGGCTGAGGAAAGAAGATTACAGAGAGAGTCTGATGAGAGGAAAGAGAAAGCAAAAATGGAACATGAAGAAAAGGTCTTAGCTTTAGAGTTGGAAAAATTGAAATTGACGAGCATGAGTAATGGTAATGATTCAAACAAGGGTTCATCTTCTGGTAAGGCTAATAATGATACTTTTAAGATTAAGTTACCAACATTTAGTCCTTCCAGTGATGACATAATGTTCTATCTGGACAGATTTGAACAAGCATGTACAGCTCATAACATAGACAAAGCAAAATATGTTTATCAGTTATCAGGGATACTGACAGGTAAAGCTCTAAGTATATTAAATATGGTGGATGAACCTGACAAGAACAATTATGAGGTTGTCAGGGCCGCTTTGTTAAAGAAATATCAGCTTAACGAAGACGGCTATCGTCTACAATTTAAAAACATGTTACCTGAAAATGGAGTTGAATTCTCCGAGTTTATTGCAAGAATACGCATTACTTTCTCACGATGGGTTGAATTATCTAAGACGGAAAAAACTTATGAAGGACTTATGGACTTAATACTTAGAGACAAAGTCATGTCGTCTGTCAATGAGTCTTTCCTTGCTTTCCTTCATGAACGTAAACCTAAAACAATAAAAGAAATGGAAGATTTATGTTGCCAATACGTAACTGCGCACCCACACATAACCATGGGTAACTCTAAGGTGAAAGAAGGTTTACCAGTTGCTTCGGCAGCTCCGTATGGCCAAAACTTTGCTCGTAGATTCCAACAAAAGTTTGATAGAAAGAGTAGCGGTAATTTCTGTCAAAATCATGGAAATCAATTTCATGGTGATTCTTCTTCGAAGAATTGGAGACAGCCTGATAGTACTCGTTACTATCACCCTAATAATTATAAGCATTTCAAAAGAGGATATGGTAATAGAGGTTATTCCTGCCGAAGACCTCAGAACCAAACAAATAGATGTTCGCATCAATGTGAACATGATAGTAATCGTGGAAACTGGAATTCGAACCAGGATAACAATTACAATAGAGACAATAATAACTGCAGAGATAATAATAACTCTGATAACTTCAGAGGTAATAATAGTCGGGGTAGATCTCAACACAAAAAAAAAGAGATATCAGCAGGCTAATGCTGTACAACAGGAAACTGAGGGAGCCTGTAATCATGTTGTTGATAGTAAAAACTTTGACGCTGTCACTGGTTCTGCTTTTGACTTTGAGAGAGCAAACAAATGCCCCCAATGCAGTACTTTATTCGAACCGGGTACCATAACTACTTTGAGTTGTGGTCACCCACTTCCCGCTCTTCCTGCTGCTGTTGCGCATGACTGGAGGGGTTCTTTAATTCTACATAAGGGTCTTGTTAATGATACTCCGGTCTCACTACTTTTCGATTCCGGATGCACCACTATTGGTGTTAGACAATCGCTTGTAGATCCATCTTGTGCTACAGGAAGGGTTATTAAATGTGTCACATTTGGCGGCACTCTAGAAAAATATCCTACTGCTGTAATTCGCATTGCCACTCCTTTCTTTACTGGAGATGTGCATGCTTGTCTCTTACCTAATCCTATTGCGGACCTTATTATTGGTCGTATTCACGGAGTTAGGGAGTGTACCCCACAGCAGATTGCTGCTTGGGAAGATAATAACATGCAAGCTACAAATGCAGTGGTTACAAGAGCACAAGCTCTACAAACACCCGAAACTTCACTGAATAGTGATAATGGAGTTGATAGCCAAGATAGTCACTTAGTGATTACTCGTGACTCTTTCATAAAATTGCAAGAAGAAGATCCTTCTTTAAAAAAATTCTTCGTTCTTGCGAAGAAAGGTGATACGAATCAGGATACAAATAGAAAATCTTGGATTGCAATGAGAAACGGCGTACTTGTACGTATGGTACAAGATTCGACTACGTCGGCACATTCGCAAATTCTTGTTCCCAAGAGCATGAGAGTGCAAATATTACAACATGCTCATGACTCGCAATGTGCTGGACATATGGGTTTTTCCCGTACGAAGTCGAGAGTCCTTGCGGCTTTCTTTTGGCCTTTTGTCAATAAGGACATTCGTATTTACTGCCGATCATGCAAAGTATGTCAGGAGGTCAAATCTAGAGGACCACGACATGCTGCGCCTATCCAGGCTGCTGACATTCCTATTCGGCCGTTTCAGAAAATGGCCATAGATATTATTGGCCCTTTTAAGGTCAAGTCGGCCAGAGGACATCAGTTTATCCTTACATGTGTCGATATGTGCACACGTTGGCCAGAGGCTATTCCTCTTAAGAGCATATCTACTACAGATATCGCAGATGCTCTTTGGTTGATATTTTCTCGCTTGGGGTTCCCCAGAGAAATATTGTCAGACCATGGCACTCAACTCATATCTGACACTATGTCACAGGTAATGTCTACCTTACATATTGAACGATCTCTCAGTAGTATCTACCATCCTATGTCTAATGGGTTAGTTGAGCGTCTGAATAGAACGCTCAAGACTTTGCTTGGTAAGATAACTGAAGATCATCCTCAAGATTGGGACAGGGTTTTACCCGCGGCTCTCTTTGCCTATAGAGAAGTCCCTAATGAACACACAGGATTTTCTCCCTTCGAACTTGTCTTTGGCGCGCGTCCACGCGGCCCTATGTCTTTATTACACGATCTCATCACTGCCGATGATATTAGCGATGAAACTCAATCCTCATATGAGTATGTCATTGCTCTTAGACAAAAGATCATTGAGGCATGTAAGCTAGCAACTGCTTCATCAGAAATTGCTAAAGAGAAGGCAAGACAGTTTGCTAACAAGAATAGATGTCTACGACAACTTTGTCCAGGTGACAAAGCATTCGTCCTACTCCCCAGTAGGGAAAATAGACTTCTTATTGCATGGAAAGGTCCGTATGCAATAGTCTCTCGGATTTCCGATGTTGACTATGTGGTCGATATTGATGGAAAGCATAAAACTTTCCACATAAACATGCTTTCGGAATTTCACGAACGTCCGGACTATTTGCTGCCTATTTTCCAGGCAACGGATGATGCTCCTGCACCTCACGGTCATTATTCATCCCTGTCTGTCATACAGGATGAGGAATCTACCTTCTCTGATGTTAATCTTCCCCTTCCAGTGGTTCCATTACGTTCTACGGAATCTTGGAAAAACGTTTCTGTTTCTCTTAATCTTTCTGGTTACGAACATCGACAAGTCTCGTCGATGTTACAAACATTTCAGGATGTTCTCACTGACATTCCTGGACACACAGATGTCATAGAACATGACATAATTCTTACCGACAATAATCCAATTAGGGTTAGGCCTTATCCTATTCCTATACACTTTCAGTCGCAAGTGGAAAAGGAATTGGATGAAATGATTCAATTAAATATAATTGAACCATCGACTTCACCATATTCTTCTTCCATGGTTATTGTCCGGAAGAAGGATAAGAACATACGAATTTGTGTTGATTATCGCAAATTGAATCAGGTCACAAAGTTCGATGCTGAACCGATGCCTTTGTTAGAAGATCTACTGATTAGACTTTCTAATTCTAGATTCTTCACTAAACTTGACTTGTCTAAAGGTTATTGGCAAGTGCCTTTAGCAGAGCATGCCAAACCTCTTACTGCTTTTTCTACACCTAGGGGTCTATTTCAATGGAATGTTATGCCTTTTGGTCTCATGAACGCCCCTGCCACTTTCGTTCGCATGATGCGTCGAATTCTGTCACATCGTTCGGATGTCATCGCATACTTAGATGACATCTGTCTCTTCAGTGATACCTGGGAAGATCACTATTTAGGGTTATATGACTTACTGTCCACTCTACGTGAGAATAATTTGACAGCGAAACCTTCTAAAGCTTTTGTTGGTTTTGGTGAAATCTCTTTCCTGGGTCATCGTGTTGGTCATGGTCTCTTGAAGACAGAAGACCACAATACTTCCAAAATACTGAACATCTCTGTTCCTAAAACGAAGAAACAAGTTAGGAGTCTCTTAGGTTTAATTCAATTTTATGGGAGATTTATTCCAAATTTATCTTCGATCATGGCACCTCTCTCAACATTGTTGAAGAAAGGTTCGCCTAATTTGGTCCGTTGGTCTGAAGAATGCCAATCTTCACTAGACCAAATCAAGAATATATTTTCTTCTCCTCCCATCTTAAGATTACCTACTCTTGATAGGACTTTTGTTCTTCGGAGTGATGCTTCATCCACTGGGATTGGAGCAGCACTGATGCAAGAATATGCAAATACTCTGCATCCTGTTATGTACATTTCTAGAAAACTAAATGCGGCAGAGAGGAACTACTCGGTTTTAGACCGTGAGTTGTTAGCGATGGTTTGGTCAATTCTAAAGCTACAAAGATTCCTCCTGGGCGCACATTTCATTCTAGAGACTGATCAGAAAGCTCTTACAGCTATTCAGACTAAGAATTTGAAGAGTTCGAGATCCACTCGATATGCTATAGCTCTTCAACCTTTTCACTTCACGGTACGAGCTATCCGTGGTGCGGATAATGTGATGGCTGACATTTTGTCTAGATGCCCACATGACTCCAACTAATACTTCTGTCCTATATTTCCATATATTACAGAGTCATAACACACCTATATTTCTACAATAGATTAGCACATCTGTACTTACTTTATATGTACACACTATCGTGCTTTGTTGTCATCTTCTTCTGTTCGTTTTTTAAGATGATAGAGGAGGACTGAGTAGTTAATATAAGGGCCGTTAGTTTACTAAACAGCCACAATTATTAATAATGTATTGTACCTTATGAAGCATATTAGTTATTAATTAGCATTATATTGCTTGTACTTTCTCAGAATGTCATTGTTGAGCTGAGGACTTACCTTACTAGTATCAAGCATGACGAGTTCTAGATTGTGTACTTACCCTCGGAATACCAGAGCATATGTCCTGGATCGTCATGTAGTTTAACTTTACTATGTACTTATGTCATTACATGTCAAAGAATGTACTATTTAAATTTTCCTATCAGATTTGTACATCCATTTTTAAAGACAATATTAGAGTATGCTGTTTAATGATGATTATGGTAACTTGCATACGTATATTGTGTTTACATGCTAACGTGATGTGTGTTGGTGACACCTCCCCGATGTGAATATTTTTTGAGACATATTTATTTTCTGTTGAGGTATATCCTCACCAGACACTCTATATTTAGCCTCATGTTAGGCAATTTAATTAATTATCAGCGCATAATTCGTGCGTTTTGAGCCGCTTATCGCATGCTCTTTGATATTTAAAAAAAAAAAATATGTTCCACATTTTTTTTTTATCGGGAGGAGGTGGTGATATGTTGCGTGATAAATTCTCGCAACATCGTTTTATTACAATATCTATTTTATAACGCAAGGGCAACAACTGCTTGAAATTTATAGTCACTTTTCTCGGTAAGCATTTGTCTTTCCGCGTTGGTATTGAATGCAGTTAAGTTTTGAGCTTTGGTCTTTTTGCGCTGGACTGCGCATGACTGGTCTTGTTTTTTGGTCGATCGGTTTCCGCCCACCACTAGTGGAGTGAGCGATTTGAATGGCGAAAGAGATGCCTCGTTGAAGAGGGGATCTCCGCTATTTTTTTGTTCTGTCAGGGATGTGTAGTCCTCTTAATGGATATTTCGTTTATTCGAGATAATACCTCTAGTGTTTCCCACATGTCGGGAGGCGTGATATTTCTGTGTATTTCCTGAAGGCAAGGTAAATTGACTTTTCATTAACTCTATCGATTTTGGGTCGTGAGCGATTTCGATTCATAGCCTGTCTTCGAAAGTCGTCGTCACGAGATGTTTTCCCAGCTCACATGTCGCTGTATTGTACTGCATCGGTTGATGCATGTCCCAAGGACCATTACTTGCTACGTTGTTAAATGAACTAGGTTTGGAAAACCTTTATTATCTAGATGATATTTTTGAGGACATTATTTATACTTCGGCAGACGTGTCTGTCTTGCTGAAGTCAGACTAAGGAGGGTGAACTGATCTCATACATCTGGTTATCTCCTGGCTGTTATAGAAAAGGATGGAGTTTTTCACCTGACTACATTTACAGCACTATGAAATATAACATGCATCTGACTCATCATTGTAATGCTGTCTACCGTCTATTGCTGTATTGAATGTTGCTGTGATAATGACTGTTTGATGTGCCTACATATTCGCGTAACCATTTTGTCACTGTGGCGTCCACAATAAATAATGAAGAAAAACGTCAACGGCTGTTAC